>QNTS01007778.1:5303-15943 GCA_003317085.1 Hucho hucho
GGGAGGGCAGTCTAACTGAATTGTTTTACTGTGGGGAGGGTAGTCTAACTGAATTGTTTTACTGGGGGGAGGGTAGTCTAACTGAATTGTTTTACTGGGGGGAGGTTAGTCTAACTGAATTGTTTTACTGTTTTAGTCTACTAGTCTGTCAGTCCTGTCCTCTATCCATTCATAGTGACAATATAGTCTACCAGTCTGTCTTGTCCTGTCCTCTATCCATTCATAGTGACAATATAGTCTACCAGTCTGTCTTGTCCTCTATCCATTCATAGTGACAATATAGTCTACTAGTCTGTCCTGTCCTCTATCCATTCATAGTGACAATATAGTCTACCTGTCTGTCAGTCCTGTCCTCTATCCATTTATAGTGACAATATAGTCTACTAGTCTGTCAGTCCTGTCCTCTATCCATTCATAGTGACAATATAGTCTACCAGTCTGTCTATCCACCATTCATAGTGACAATATAGTCTACTAGTCTGTCAGTCCTGTCCTCTATCCATTCATAGTGACAATATAGTCTACCTGTCTGTCAGTCCTGTCCTCTATCCATTCATAGTGACAATATAGTCTACCTGTCTGTCAGTCCTGGTCTCTATCCATTCATAGTGATAATATAGTCTACTAGTCTGTCTATCCTGTCCTCTATCCATTCATAGTGACAATAGTGGTAGGTGGATCGTTTGTCCAGATCTGCATTAGGCTAACTAGCATCATACCACACATAAAATTATTCAGGGCGGCAGGTAGCCTAGTGGTTAGAGCGTTGAACTAATAACCGAAAGGATGCAAGATCAAATCCCCGAGCTGACAAGGTAAAAATCTGTCGCTCTGCCCCCCGAACAAGGCAGTTAACCCCACTGTTCCAAGGCCGTCATTGAAAATAATCATTTGTTCTTAACTGACTTGCCTAGTAAAATAAAAATTCAAAGCTGCATCAATTTTCAATACGAATCTACAAGAACCAATAGGAAAAGCTGATAGGCAGCAGAGGCCCAGGTGCATCATGAAAGTGAAGACATGAAACGCACAGATCAAAATAGTGATTCATTTCATTCATTTTTTGACTCATTGAATGATGTGCTTCGCCATTGTAGTAGTTGGGGGTTCGGTTACATCGCGGTGAATCGAATCATGGGAATCAAAATAAAAAATGTGTGAATTGCGAACACAATTTTTTTATTTTCCTTTCCTTTTTCCATCACTGCAAAACATAACTTTGTAGATACTTAAAATTGATTTGTATCTTCATTTTATTTGACGTTGCAACTCAATAGGACTCAAACACCTGACACCAATATAGTGGATTAGGAGGGTACCCTGACTAGGACTCAAACACCTGACACCAATATAAAGGATTAGGGAGGGTATCCTGACTGGGACTCAAACCCTGGTCCCTGTGACTGTCATTCCAAAACCATTATACTGTCACAATCCTCACTATATGAGCCATGATACAATTCCTACCAAGTGGGTAGGAATTAACGCCAGTGACCCGTATTCACTGTTATTTTACTGTTTCATTACATTCATTCCATTTGGAGCAGTTGTGGGTCTACTCCACAGTTTATAAGGTCTAGAAAGACACATTAGAGGGCAGTCTGGCTGTATGTTTTGATGCGGTCTGTTGCCGATCATCATTCTCCCAAGTCACACTATGGCCACATAGGCTGGTTCAACTCGAGGTGTCATAAAAACAATAAAAATCCCCCCCTCCCCTTCAGTACATTTCGAACTGTCCCTAGGGTGACCACATGTCTCGAACCTCATAACCGCAGACCATGTGTATGGGTGTGGTGTGGGCTAGTGGTTTGCTGGTGTTTGGACGTTAAAAACTTCTTAGGGATCGGTGGGGACGCTAGAGCTATTCCTTTCGGTGTTCTATAGCAAAGCATGAGAAAAGTCAGGGAGCTGAAAAAAGCCATTTCCTGGATGGATTTTCCTCAGGTTTTTCGCCTGCTATATCAGTTCTGTTATACTCACAGACATTATTTTAACAGTTTTAGAAACTTCAGAGTGTTTTCTATACAAATCTACCAATTATATGCACATCCTAGCTTCTGGGCCTGAGTAACAGGCAGTTTACTTTGGGCACGCCAGACTCTCCGAACTTTCGAACACTGCCCCCTAGCCATAACAGGTACGTTGTGAACAGTGCCCCATGGTGACGGTGGGGTTATGGTTTGGGCAGGCATAAACTATGGACAATTGCATTTTATCGATGGCAATTTGAATGAACAGAGATACTATGACAAGATCCTGAGGCCCATTGTGAGGCCCATTTTTAAGGTATCTGTGACCAACATATGCACATCTGTATTCCCAGTCATGTGCAATCCATAGATTAGGGCCTAATGATTTTTTTTCAATTGACTGATTTCCTTATTTTTTTAATTTTTTTATTTAACCTTTATTTAACCAGGTAGGCCAGTTGAAAACAAGTTCTCATTTACAACTGCGACCTGGCCAAGATAAAGCAAAGCAGTTCGACACATACAACAACACAGAGTTACACATGGAATAAACAAAAATACAGTCAATAATACAGTAGATAAAAAAAAGTGCAAATGAGGTAAGATAAGGGAGGTAGGGCAATAAATAGGCCATGGTGGTGAAGTAATTACAATATAGCAATTAAACACTGGAATGGTAGATGTGCAGAAGATGAACGTGCAAGTAGAGATACTGGGGTGCAAAGGAGCAAGATAAATAAATAAATAAATACAGTATGGGGATGAGGTAGTTGGATGGGCTATTTACAGATGGGCTATGTACAGGTGCAGTGATCTGTGAGCTGCTCTGACAGCTGGTGCTTAAATATAGTGAGGGAGATATGAGTCTCCAGCTTCAGTAATTTTTGCAGTTCATTCCAGTCATTGGCAGCAGAGAACTGGAAGGAAAGGCGGCCAAATGAGGAATTGGCTTTGGGGGTGACCAGAGAGATATACCTGCTGGAGCGTGTGCTACGGGTGGGTGCTGCTTTGCTGACCATTGAGCTGAGATAAGGCGGGGCTTTACCTAGTAAAGAAGAGTATGAAGCGAGGGCCAGCCGAGAGCATACAGGTCGCAGTGGTGGGTAGTATATGGGGCTTTGGTGACAAAACGGATGGCACTGTGATAGACTGCATCCAATTTGTTGAGTAGAGTGTTGGAGGCTATTTTATAAATGACATCGCCGAAGTCGAGTATCGGTAGGATGGTCCGTTTTACGAGGGTATTTCTAACCAGACACCTAGGTATTTGTAGTTGTTCACATATTCTAAGTCAGAACCGTCCAGAGTAGTGATGCTGGACGGGCGGGCAGGTGCGGGCAGTGATCGGTTGAAGTTTTACTTGCATTTAAGTTTTACTTGCATTTAAGAGCGGTTGGAGGCCACGGAAGGAGAGTTGTATGGCATTGAAGCTAGTAAGGAGGTTAGTTAACACAGTGTCCAAAGAGGGGCCAGAAGTATACAGAATGGTGTCGTCTGCATAGAGGTGGATCAGGGAATCACCAGCAGCAAGAGCAACATCATTTATGTATACAGAGAAGAGAGTCGGCCCGAGAATTTAACCCTGTGGCACCCCCATAGAGACTGCCAAAGGTCCGGACATCAGGCCCTCCGATTTGACACACTGAACTCTATCAGAGAAGTAGAACCAGGTGAGGCAATCATTTGAGAAACCAAGGCTGTTGAGTCTGCCGATAAGAATGTGGTGATTGACAGAGTCGAAAGCCTTGGCCAGGTCAATGAACACGGCTGCACAGTAATGTCTCTTATCGATGGCGGTTATGATTAGGACCTTGAGCGTGGCTGAGGTGCACCCATGACCAGCTCTGAAACCAGATTGCATAGCGTAGAAGGTACGGTGGGATTCAAAATGGTCGTAAATCTGTTTGTTAACTTGGCTTTCGAAGACCTTAGAAAGGCAGGGTAGGATAGATATAGGTCTGTAGCAGTTTGGGTCAAGAGTGTCTCCCCCTTTGAAGAGGGGGATGACCGCGTCAGCTTTCCAATCTTTGGGAATCTCAGACGATACGAAAGAGAGGTTGAACAGGCTAGCAATAGGGGTTGCAACAATTTCGGCAGATAGTTTTAGAAATAGAGGGTCCAGATTGTCTAGCCCGGCTGATTTGTAGGGGTCCAGATTATGCAGCTCTTTCAGAACATCAGCTATTTGGATTTGGGTGAAGGAGAAATGGGGGAGGCTTGGGCGAGTTGCTGTGGGGAGTGCAGGGCTATTGACCGGGGTAAGGGTAGCCAGGTGGAAAGCATGGCCAGCCGTAGAAAAATGCTTATTGAAATTCTCGATTATAGTGTATTTGTCGGTGGTGACAGTGTTTCCTAGCCTCAGTGCAGTGGGCAACTGGGAGGAGGTGCTCTTATTCTCCATGGACTTTACAGTGTCCCAGAACCTTTTTGGAGTTTGTGATACAGGATGCAAATTTCTGCTTGAAAAAGCTAGCCTTTGCTTTCCTAACTGCTTGTGTATTTTGGTTCCTAACTTCCCTGAAAAGTTGCATATCACGGGGGCTATTCGATGCTAATGCAGAACGCCACAGGATGTTCTTGTGCTGGTCAAGGGCAGTCAGGTCTAGAGAGAACCAAGGGCTATATCTGTTCCTGGTTCTACATTTTTTGAAAGGGGCATGCTTATTTAAGATGGTGAGGAAGTTGTTTTAAAGAATGACCAGGCATCCTCTACTGACGGGATGAGGTCAATATCCTTCCAGGATACCCGGGCCAGGTTGATTAGAAAGGCCTGTTCGCTGAAGTGTTTTAGGGATCGTTTGATAGTGATGAGGGGTGGTCGTTTGACCGCAGACCCATTATGGATGCAGGCAATGAGGCAGTGATAGCTGACATCTTGGTTGAAAACAGCACAGGTGTATTTGGAGGGCAAGTTGGTTAGGATGATATCTATGAGGGTGCCCATGTTTACGGATTTGGGGTTGTACCTGGTAGGTTCCTTGATAATTTGTGTGAGATTGAGGGCATCTATCTTAGAATGTAGGGGTCTTAAGCATATCCCAGTTTAGGTCACCTAACAGTACGATCTCTGAAGATAAATGGGGGGCAATTAATTCACATATGGTGTCCAGGGCATAGCTGGGGGCTGAAGCGGAGGCGCGTCTATAACAAGCGGCAACAGTGAGAGACATTTCTGGACATTTTTAAACAAAATTAGGTACCGTGTTATTGAAACAGTCCAGGGGGCATCAGCTGTGTAGCCAAGTGATCATAGGGTCAAAAGAGCAGCAATAGGTGAGTCAGCGTGCTGTTCAGTAGTCACTACTACTCTAGGTGAGCAGGGGACACAGTGTTCAGAAAAGCTAGCAGGCCGGGGCTAGTAGATGGTTCTTCGGTGACATCGTAACAGAATAGCCTGTTGAGACCACATTGGGTGATCACGTCGGCAGTCCAGTCGTGATGGATCAGCGGGGCTCCGTAACGCCAATAAAGGGTCCAGACCAATTGGCAAAGCAGGTATTGTAGCCATAGAATTAGCTGGTATATGGCCGAGCTCAAGGCTAGCTCAAGGCTAGCTGGTGTTTGCTTCGGGACAGAGGCGTTAGCTAACAGTAGCCACTCGTTTCCTGCTAGCTAGCTGCGATGATCCGGTGTAATGATCCAGAGCGGCAGGAATCCGATGATGTGGTAGAGAGAAGCAGTCCGATATGCTCTGGGTTGATATCGCGCTTCGCAGACAGGCAGGTATTATCCGAGGTAAGGCTGGCTGGTGACCGAGAAAAAGGTGAAGACCGCTAGCCGTGGCAAACAAAGACTAGTAGCTAGTTAGCTGGCTAGCTCTTGATGGAAGTTCCAGTTATAAGGAATAAAAATAGCAGATCCGTACCACATTGGGTGAGGCGGGTTGCAGGACAGTATATTTAGTTCGTAGATAGAAAGTGAGAGTAAGATATATACGAAAAAGACTGGCTATTTACACGGGATAAGACAAAGACAAACACACACGTCCGACTGCTACGCCATCTTGGAGTGGGGATGGGCTGCTTCGCTGCACAGCTATTCCTTTTAAGCATTTTTCGGCAGAAATGCCTTCAGGAACATGTGAATTTTCATGTGCCTTAATAACAAACTTGTATGCAATTTGTAAAATACGAATACAATTGTTAAATTACGAGCACAGTTGGTTTAGCCAGGGAAAAAGGCAGGAACCTTCCTGCTAGCCATGATCGTCTGAGATAATAGATGATCCAACATGCTGAGGGATGAGTTCGGATTGGTCTGCCATGTAGCACGCTTCTGTCTATAACAAAGGGCTGCTCAGTATGTGTAGGTAATCCTTTCTAACGGTAATCCTTTCTTTTTTTTAAGATATCAAGAATAACTGCAAAAGTGTTGCTCTCCACTTTCTTGAGGAATGAGTTTTGAAATCAGTCGATTGCCTGGTGGAAGCAGAGTATGATAGCTAAGGAGATGGAGAAAATTATGCCGTTTGATTGCAAATATGCAGACGGAGTCAAAAATAGAACACACAGAAGGCTGTTGTATAAAACACATGTCTCCGGATTACATCTTCAAACTAAGGGCAACCATGGCATCTGTGACAGAGAGGGAGAAGCATTCATCCATGTATACAGGTAAGAGAGTCTAGCTAGCTACATTTTCAGATATTATAAATTTCAAATTTTGTCAGAAAGTCATTTCCTTTGCAAGTTAAGGGGTACTGTTAGCTAGCTAGCTAACGGTAGCTGGTTGGCTCGCGAGCTAACATTACTGTGTGGTAATATTATTCATATTTCAGAGACATTTGCATTGCTAGTTATAGCCTAATGTTAGCTAGCTAGCTACAATTGAATCTAGTTGGTTAGCTACCTGCAGATTCATGCAGGGTAGTAACGTTATGAGTTCGGATTATGGTTCATTGTTTAGCTAGATGGTTTTAGTTGCCTGGCTAATTTGACAAATACTAAAATCAGTTTTAAACAGATGGGTTAATTCGTGTTAAAATACACCAGTTATGCTATTTTGGACCACAAGGCTGAATCCTTAAAGAGATGGGTGTGGCTAAGGCTTAAGAGATGGGTGGGGCTAAGGCTTAAGAGGGTGGGAACGATGCTGAATGGGTGTAGACAAAGAAGAGCTCTCCAGTAGGTGTACCAAAACATTCAAGTTTTGCTACGTAAGACCGAATCGTCAAGACGGTTGGTCACACATGTGGATCCACTGCATTTAAAATCCTCCAGGATGACACAAGTTGAACAACTTATTTCCATGGTGGTCCACTTGTTTTGGCAGGTAAAGGCTTACTGATAGTGATACACCATATTCAAATAAAGTACATTACCAAAAGTATGTGGACACCTGCTTGTCGAACATATCACTCCAAAATCATGGGCATTAATATTTATATGTATTTGGTCCCCCCTTTGCTGCTGTAACAGCCTGCACTTCCGGGATGGCTTGGATCGCAGTCAGCGTTCCAATTCATCCCAAAGGTGTTCGATGGGGTTGAGGTCAGGGCTCTGTGCAGGCCAGTCAAGTTCTTCCAAACCGATCTCGACAAACCATTTCTGTATGGACCTCTCTTTGTGCACGGGGGCATTGTCATGCGGAAACTGGAAAGGGCCTTCCCCAAACTGTTGCCACAAAGTTGGAAGCACAGAATCGTCTAGAATGTCATTGTATGCTGTAGTGTTAAGATTTCCCTTCACTGGAACTAATTGGCCAAGCCCGAACCATGAAAAACAGCTCCAGACCATTATTCCTCCTCCACCAAACTTTAAAGTTGGCACTATACATTCGGACAGGAAGCGTTCTCCTGGCATCAGCCAAACTCAGATTCGTCCGTCGGACTGCCAGATGGTGAAGCGTGATTCATCACTCCAGAAAACGCTTTTGCCCTGCTCCAAAGTCCAATGGCGGCAAGCTTTACACCACTCCAGCCAACGCTTGGCATTGTGCCTGGTTATCTTAGGCTTGTGTGTGGCTGCTCAGCAATGGAAACCCATTTCTTGAAGCTCCCACGAACACTTCTTGTGCTGACGTTGCTTCGAGAGGCAGTTTGGATTTTTACATGCTACATGCTTCAGCACTTGATGGTCCCGTTCTGTTGAGCTGGTGTGGCCTACCACATTGCGGCTGAGCCGTTGTTGCTTCTAGACATTTCCACTTCACAACAGCACTTACAGTTGACCGGGGCATCTCTAGCAGGGCACAAATCTGACTAACTGACTTGTTGGAAAGGTGGCATCTTATCACGGTGCAACGTTTGAGTTTATTTTTATTTTTACAGGGACAGTGCACATTAATCAAGTCACTGAGCTCTTCAGTAAGGCCATTCTACTGCCAATGATTTGTCTATGGAGATTGCATGGCTGTGTGCTCGATTGTATACTCCTGTCAGCAATGGGGGTGTGGCGGAAACAGCCAATTCACATTTGAACTTTTGTATTTATAGTGTAGGATGAAAAAAGCATGACTGTACAGAATTCATTACTACAACAACGGATTTAAGAAACAAACGTTTCAAAACGAAAGGAAACCTCTTTGCAGAGAAAAAAGTTTATTGAATTAATAAGGTGTTGTGACACTGGGTGTCCAGTAAAGTGTTACCATCGTTTTTTCATGATTCGTTTTCGTTTCAGTATACGTTTAATATAAAAACCTTGCTCTAGAGTCAAGAGAGCGTCCCAAATGGAACCCATGTTCACTACATAGCGACTTTCGACCAGAGCCATATGGGTCAAAAGGAGTGAACTACATAGGGAATAGGGCACCATTTGGGAGGCATCCAGAGCAAGGTGGGGGGCCCTGGGGACCTAGGGGCATGTCTCACCAGAATGTACTACAGCTCGCCACTATGTGAGTGTGTGTGCATGTGTGCATGTCCACCAGTGATGTAAATCCACCAAATTACTTGAAAAAGTAATGACATATTACTTATATTTAACAACAGTAACATGTTCCTTTACAATATTACTTTGGGTGGAAAGTAACGTGTTATACTGCTAGTTATATTACTTTCATGAAAATAAATCTCACTGTTTGTTTGACTGCCGGAAGGAGCAAGGTGAGCTTTCTCCTTTCATCTGTGGCGCTTCTACTTACTGACTCAGGTTTGAGTTGTAATTTCTCCTTTCATCTGTGGCGCTGCTACTTACTGACTCAGGTTTGAGTTGTAATTTCTCCTTTCATCTGTGGCGCTGCTACTTACTGACTCAGAGTTGATCACTAGTGTCATGGCTTTCCCTCCTGGGTGAGGATCAAAGAGAGCGCCCCCCTCCCCCCTCCCTTCTGGCCCAGCAGTATTGAACAAAGAAATCTGATGTGTGGAGAGAGAATCTGCCGCCAAAACTCGAACATCCAAAAGTGGATAATGAAACAATATTTCTAACATAAAGAATGTGGGAAATGGTTGGTGGGGATCCAAACAATAATCATGTCATATCATTTGTTGTTTTGTGATGTCATTATAGATGGTATAGCAAGATAACGGTAACTCTACAAATGTATAAATCCCAGTTATTAGATTTACATCTACATTTTGTAAAACTTATATGATTAAATATGAAACTATTTTTTGAAAAGATAGCAATATGATTTTAGACTTCTAAATGAGATAATTGTTGTCATATAAAGTTTTACCCTGTCAGTAACCACGCTCACGGGAGCACAGACATTATGCCAAAAGGATGGAATGCCCCTTTTGCCAGAGTGCAAAAGGACTCCTAACTAAATTTACATTAGACCAGTATATGTACAACGTGAGCTGAATACGTTGAAACGGATTTAAATACAGACCAGCGTGACCGACAGCAAAACTCTCAACACGAGTGAAGAAAATCTCGAGACCCCCAAAAAATGCCGGGTTTCTGCCGGTGTGTAAAGTGGTCCTAGCTGTAACCTGAATAATCAACTATTGAGACCAGAAAATATTAAGACCAGACATTCACAGTCTGCAGCTGTATATGTCAAATAGGAAACTCGACTGACAACGAAAGAAGAACATTTCTCTATCATCACCATTGTGGTACATCTGAAGGATCCGTTCTAACGAACACTCCGAGACAAAGAAGCCTATAACTACAAAGGACATTGTGACCTCTGGTGGACAAACCAGAGACTTCTCTTGAACGACTCTCCATAGACGGACCGGGCGATTTCAACAGAGAGAGATGACAAAGACATACAAGCGTAAATGTATACATTGCAATTCTTTTCGAATGAGCGGTTGTTCATGTGAAAAGTATTCACAGTCCCATGAGCATAGTTCTCCAACTGTATGTACAATGGGTCCCCTCAGCTCTTTCTTTCCCCACCCCCTTCCATTGTGTAACAAGCCATCATATCGGGTTAGACCACTAGGGACTTTCCATTGTGTAACAAGCCGTCATACCGGGTTAGTCCACTAGGGACTATTCATTGTGTAACAAGCCGTCATACCGGGTTAGTCCACTAGGGACTATTCATTGTGTAACAAACCGTCATACCGGGTTAGTCCACTAGGGACTATTCATTGTGTAACAAGCCGTCATACCGGGTTAGTCCACTAGGGACTATTCATTGTGTAACAAGCCGTCATACCGGGTTAGTCCACTAGGGACTATTCATTGTGTAACAAGCCGTCATACCGGGTTAGTCCACTAGGGACTATTCATTGTGTAACAAGCCGTCATACCGGGTTAGTCCACT
>QNTS01007778.1:27463-39905 GCA_003317085.1 Hucho hucho
GCTATCATCCAGAAGGCGAGGTCAGTACAGGTGCATCAAAGCTGGGACCGAGAGACTGAAAAACAGCTTCTACCTCAAGGCCATCAGACTGTTAAACAGCCATCACTAACATTGAGTGGCTGCTGCCAACATACTGACTTAAATCTCTAGCCACTTTAAACATAGGAATTGGATGTAACAATGTATCACTAGCCACTTTAAACAATTTTGTATATAATGTTTACGTATCCGACATACTCATATCAAATGTATACACTGTACTCTAAACCATCTACTGTATCTTGCCTATGCCGTTCGGCCATCGACCCAAATCTCTAGCCACTTTAATAATTATAATTGGATGAAATAATGTATCACTAGCCACTTTAAACATAGGAATTGGATGTAACAATGTATCACTAGCCACTTGAAACAATTTTGTATATAATGTTTACGTATCCGACATACTCATATCAAATGTATATACTGTACTCCATACCATCTACTGCATCTTGCCTATGCCGGTCAGCCATCGCTCATCCATATATTTATAATGTACATACTCGTATTCATTCCTTTACTCTTGTGTGTATAAGGTAGTTGTTGTGAATTTGTTAGATTACTTGTTAGATACTACTGCATGGTCGGAACTAGAAGCACAAGCATTTCGCTACACTCGCATTAACATCTGCTAACCATGTGTATGTGACAAATAAAATTTGATTTGATACTTTCACCACTCTTAGTCTTGAAATCTTTGGTTGTTTACTATACTACGCACTCTCAAGTGAGGTTACAAGTTTATCAACTTTCAAAGCAGAATTACTTTCCCATTGTTCCGCAAATGCAGTGTATGATATACCATTTTCTATCTCTGAGACTCTATTTTTTATTTTTATAAAATAATAATCACATTTTGCTACATGAGATCGAATTGAGGCTGGTCCGTCACACAATAAACAGCATTCCACTGCATCTGTTCTGGATGGAATCGTATTATACATCAAAAGATTTCCCCAGATTTCATAGTTACATTGAGCAGACGTTACAGGTTTACAGTGCTATGAGGCAATGAGATAGTGGTGGCTCATTGAAGCCCTTGTTAATTAAACCAGAGGTGTTGAATACCCAGAAGGTAATGACGCCCTTGTTAATTAAACCAGAGGTGTTGAATACCCAGAAGGTAATGAAGCCCTTGTTAATTAACCAGAGGTGTTGAATACCCAGAAGGCATTGAATTCAAAATGGAATTATCTTTATGACCAGGCCTCATATTCATAAAACAGTACTGATCTAGGATCAGTTTTGCCATTTTATATCATAATGAATAAAACTATGTGGACAAGCAGAGGATCTGATCCTAGATCAGCACTGGGTTATAAATAGACAATAAATGACTCACCCCCATTGGCCAGGTCCTTTGAGGCGATGATGAAGCCGAACCCCTCCCCCGGCCGTCTCCGTAGCTCCACCTCCTGACCCCTGACCCCTAGAATGGACCCTCCCCCTCGTCTGTCCACCTGGCCCTTGGCCACAGCCCCCAGTCCTGCTCCTCCTCCCCAACCTCCAGAGGGCCTCAACACACCTGGAGCCCCACCACCGTCCTCCACCCCAAGCCAGTCTCTGGGTTCCAGGGTGAGGGTTACAGGGACTGAGTCCAGAAAGCTTGTGCTCTGGACCAGGGAGGGGAGATCTGTGGAGGGCGAGGCTGGGGACAGGTCACTGTGGCTGGGGGGGATGTGGGGGATGTGAGGGAGGTGCGGGGGCACCAAGGCATCTGAGGTGGAGGAGGAGGCAGGCAGGTCGGATGGGAGGCCATGGGAGGAGGGCCCCAGGGGAGAGGGGAGGGGCTTGTAAAGGTTAGGGGAGACAGGAGAAAAGAGGGACCCTGGAGAGAGTGAGAGAGAGAGAGAGAGAGAGCAAAAGGAGTGAGACAGACAAGAGAGAGAGAAAGAGAGAGAGAAAGGTGGAAGAGAGAGAGAGAGAGAGAGGAAGGAGAGACATATCATTTGAATACCAAGAGAGAGACGTTCAGCTCATCTATTAGAATGTCAGTAGTGAACCCAACACAAGGAAACATAATCTCTGAGGAGAAACAACCCTGTGTATTGTACACAATAACCTGGTCTGAAAGCTAAAGTGGTTTAAAACCTAAAGTAATGAAGTTACATGTTACATTAAGAGTATTTAAACCAGGAAGAAACCCCAGATGAGGGTACTGCACCAATGCTAGCAACAGCAGTAGTATTACTAGTATTTATATAGGTAAATACAGTGTATTGTGGTAGTAGTAGTACTAGAGTATTTATACAGGATATATAGGTAAATACAGTGTATTGTGGTAGTAGTAGTAGTACTAGAGTATTTATACAGGTTATATAGGTAAATACAGTGTATTGTGGTAGTAGTAGTAGTACTAGAGTATTTATACAGGTTATATAGGTAAATACAGTGTATTGTGGGAGTATCAGTACTAGAGTATTTATACAGGTTATATAGGTAAATACAGTGTATTGTGGTAGTAGTAGTAGTACTAGAGTATTTATACAGGTTATATAGGTAAATACAGTGTATTGTGGCAGTAGTAGTACTAGTAGTATTTATACATGTTATATGGGTAAATACAGTGTATTGTGGCAGTAGTAGTACTAGTAGTATTTTTATACAGGTTATATGGGTAAATACAGTGTATTGTGGCAGTAGTAGTACTAGTAGTATTTATACAGGTTATATGGGTAAATACAGTGTATTGTGGTAGTAGTAGTACTAGTAGTATTTATACAGGTTATATGGGTAAATACAGTGTATTGTAGTAGTAATAGTAGTATTTATACAGGTTATATAGGTTAAAGGTCTTACCTCCTCTGTAAACCAACAGCACTACTTCTCCCTGCTTGGTGTGTTTCTGGAGGACCCTCTGGACCTTCAATGTTCAGCAGAGGTCATGTTAAAATAGGTAAAAAAATTGGCTAACATCTCACACTGTTTTTTCAAAGGCCTTTTTCAAATAAACTTGTAGTGACATTCAGCAACAAGCTCTTATGTACAGTACCAGTCAAATGTTTGGACACACCTAATCAATTAAGGGTTTTTCCTTTTTACAATGTTCTACATTGTAGAATAATAGTGAAGACATCAAAACTATGAAATAACACATATAGAATCATGTAGTAACCAAAAAAGTGTTAACAAATCCAAATATATTTGAGATTTGAGATTTGTTAAAGTAGCCACCCTTTGCCTTGATGACAGCTTTGCACATTCTTGGCATTCTCTCAACCAGCTTCATGAGGTAGTCACCTGGAATGCATTTCAAATAACAGGTGTGCCTTCTTAAAAGTTAATTTGTGGAATTTCTTTCAATTTCTTAATGCGTTTGAGCCAATCAGTTGTGTTGTGACAAGGTAGGGGTGGTATACAGAAGATAACCCTATTTGGTAAAATACCAAGTCCATACTATGGCAAGAACAGCTCAAATAAGCAAAAAGAAACAAGAGTCCATCATTAATTTAAGACATTAAGGTCAGTCAATGCAGAACATTTCAAGAACTTTGAAAGTTTCTTCAAGTGCAGTCGCAAAAACCATACAGAGCTATGATGAAACGGGCTCTTATGAGGACCGCCACAGGAAAGGAAGACACAGAGTTACCTCTGCTGCAGAGGATAAGTTCATTAGAGTTAACTGCATTTCAGATTGCAGCCCAAATAAATGCTTCACAGAGTTCAAGTACATGCTAAAAAAACACAACTAAAGGACACCAATAAGAAGAAGAGACTTGCTTGGGCCAAGAAACACGAGCAATGACATTAGACCGGTGGAAGTCTGTCCTTTGGTCTGATGAGTCCAAATTTGAGATTTTTGGTTCCAACCGCCGTGTCTTTGTGAGACGCAGAGTAGGTGAACGGATGATCTCTGCATGTCTGGTTTCCACCGTGGTGAACCATGGAGAAGGAGGTGTGATGGTGCTTTGCTGGTGACACTGTCAGTGATTTATTTAGAATTCAAGGCACACTTAACCATCATGGCTACCACTGCATTCTGCAGCGATACGCCATCCCATCTGTTTTGCGCTTAGTGGATTAGCATTTGTTTTTCAACAGGACAATGACCCAACACACCTCCTGGCTGTGTAAGGGCTATTAAACCAAGGAGAGCTTCGGAGTGCTGCATCAGATGACCTGGCCTCCACAATCACCCGACCTCAACCCAATTGAGATGGTTTGGGATGAGTAGAAACGCAGAGTGAAGGAAAAGCAGCCAAACAAGTGCTCAGCATATGTGGGAACTCCTTCAAGACGGTTGGAAAAGCTTTCTTCATGATGCTGGTTTAGAGAATGCCAAGAGTGTGCAAAGCTGTCATCAAGGCAAAGGGTGGCTATTTGAAGAATGTTTTGATTTGCTTAACACTCTTTTGGTTATTTTGTTTTATTTCATTGTTTTGATGTCTTCACTACTATTCTACAATGTAGAAAGTAGTAAACTTTTGACTGGTACTGTATATTTTTCTTTAAGTATTCTCTGTGTCAATAACCTTACTCAACATTGTCAGAATGTTCATACTCCAGAGAGTGATGAGAACTGATGATTACTATTGAGTGTTGTTGCAATAAATACCAAATCAACCAAATCTTAGCCTCTAGCTGTAGAACGGTCTCCAAAGTCGGTCGTACCTGAGCGAAGCTGAGACTCTGCACGTCGGCACCGTTGATCTTGACTATGGCATCCCCTGGCTGCAGGGAGGAGCACTGCCGTCTGTCCCAGACCCTCTTCACCAGGGCCAGCTGCCCCCCCTGCCCCCCCGCCGTCAAACTGAACCCCATCCCACCCCCCTCACTCCTCCCCAGGGGCACAGGGACCAGCTCCCCTCCTCCAGCCCCACCAGGTACTCCGTCACTGGCTGCACTGTGGCCCACATGGGGGTGGGCGTTGGCTGGGCAGCCGTTGAAGCCGCAAGGGGCGACCTCCGTGGGTGAGGGGAGGGAGGTCTGGGGCATGGGAGGCCGTTGGCAGGGGGGGGCTCCAGGGGTGGCGGCGGTGCACACGTCGGGCTGGGACAGGGGCAGATTGGAGACGGAGATGGGCAGAGTGGAGGTGGAGAAGTCACTCTGGTGACGGAGCATGGAGGAGGGGTTGGGGAGGGAGTTCCCGTTGTAGCGCATCAGAGACCATCTGAGAGGGAAGAAGATGGAGAGGATAAGGAGGGAGACAGGATGATAGATGTTAGATAATATTCTGTCCTAGTCAGACACACATAGAGGAAACTAAGAACTGTGACCTGTATTTCATAAAGCCCTTTTCACATCAGTAGTTGTCACAAAGTGCTTTACAAGATGGCGTAGCAGTCAAACGTGTGTTTTGTCTTGTCCCGTCCTGTCCCATGTACATATCGTTTTATATTTAGGATATATTTTAATCTCACTTTCCATCTACGGACTGAATAACTCTCCTGCAACCCGCCTCACCCAATGTGGTACGGATCTGCTATTTTTTCGGCTATTTTTTATACTTTAGAACCGGAACCCCCATCAGAAGCTAGCTAGCTAACTAGCTACAAGTCAGTTAGCCACTGCTAGCGGTCTTCACCGTTAACACGGACTCCAGCCAGCCTCAGCTCGGTCAATACCTGCCAGTCTGCACAGCGCAATATCAACCCAGAGCACATCGGACGGCTTTTTCTCTACCACATCTCCAGATTCCTACCGCAAGCTCTGAACCTTTACAGCGGATCATCGCAGCTAGCTAACTGCAATCCGAGTGGCTACTCCTGGCTAATGTCTCTGTCCCGAAGCAAGCACCAGTTAGCCTTGAGCTAGCATTGAGCTAGGTCCATCTCCCGGCTAGCCGAAGAGGTCCACCAGCCAATTCTTGGGCTACAATACCTCTTTTGCCAATTGGCCTGGACCCTTTACTGCCGACACGGAGCCCCGCCAATCCATCACGATTGGTCTGCCGACGTAATTGTCCGAGGTGGTTTTAACAGGCTCTTCCATTGCAACGTCGCCGGAGGCCCATCTGCTATCCCCGGCCAGCTAGCTGTCTGAATCGCCGTGTCTCCAGCTCGCCTAGCGTAGTAGCGACTACTGAATCGGCTCCCTGACTCATCTATTGCTACTCATTGGACCCTATGATCACTCGGCTACACATGCCTCTCACTAATGTCAATATGCCTTGTCTATTGCTGTTTTGGTTAGTGATTATTGTCATATTCCACTGTAGAGCCCCCAGCCCTGCCCAACATGCCTCAGATAGCCCTTTTGTCCCACCCCCCACACATGCGGTGATCTCACCTGGCTTAACTGGTGCCTCTAGAGACAAAACCTCTCTCATCGTCACTCAATGCCTAGGTTTACCTCCACTGTACTCACATCCTACCATACCCTTGTCTGTACAATATGCCTTGAATTCATTCTTCCACACCCAGAAATCTGCTCCTTTTACTCTCTGTTCTGAACGCACTAGACGACCAGTTCCTATGGCCTTTATCCGTACCCTTATCCTACTCCTCCTCTGTTCCTCTGGTGATGTAGAGGTTAACCCTGCAGCCCCCAGCACCACTCCCATTCCCCAGGCGCTCTCATTTGTTGACTTCTGTAACTGTAAAAGCCTTGGTTTCATGCATGTTAACATTAGAAGCCTGCTTTAGCACACTCCGCCAACCCTGATGTCATGGCCGTGTCTGAATCCTGGATTAGGAAGGCCACCAAAAATGCTGAAATTTCCATCCCCAACTACAACATTTTCCAACAAGATAGAACTGCCAAAGGGGGCGGAGTTGCAATATACTGCAGAGATAGCCTGCAGAGTTCTGTCAAACTATCCAGGTCTGTGCCCAAACAATTTGAGCTTCTACTTTTAAAAATCCACCTTTCCAGAAACAACTCTGTTACCGTTGCCGCTTGTTATAGACCCCCTTCAGCCCCCAGCTGTGCCCTGGACACCATATGTGAATTGATTGCCCCCCCATCTATCTACAGAGTTTGTACTGTTAGGTGACCTAAACTGGGATATGCTTAACACCCCGGCCGTCCTACAATCTAATCTAGATGCCCTCAATCTCATACAAATTATCAAGGAACCTACCAGGTACAACCCTAAATCTGTAACCATGGGCACCCTCTCAGCTATCATCCTGACCCACTTGCCCTCTAAAGACACCTTTGCTGTCTTCATCCAGGATCTCAGCGATCACTGCCTCATTTCCTGCGTGCGTAATGGGTCCGCGGTCAAACGACCACCCCTCATCACTGTTAAACGCTCCCTAAAACATTTCAGCGAGCAGGCCTTTCTAATCGACCTGGCCCGGGTATCCTGGAAGGATATTGATCTCATCCGGTCAGTAGAGGATGACTGGTTGCTCTTTAAAAGTGCTTTCCTCACCATCTTAAATAAGCATGCCCCATTCAAAAAACGTAGAACTAAGAACAGATACAGCCCTTGGTTCACCCCAGACTTGACTGCCCTTGACCAGCACAAAAACATCCTGTGGCGTTCTGCATTAGCATCAAATAGTCCCCGCGATATGCAACTTTTCAGGGAAGTCAAGAACTTTTTTATTTTTTTACCTTTATTATTTTACTTTATAGAACTCTGTGTAGCATTTATTTGGGCTGCAATTTCTGAGGCTGGTAACTCTAATGAACTTATCCTCCGCAGCAGAGGTACCTCTGGGTCTTCCATTCCTGTGGCGGTCCTTATGAGAGCCAGTTTCATCATAGCGCTTGATGGTTTTTGCGACTGCACTTGACGAAAATGTCAATGTTCTTGAAATGTTCCTTATTGACTGACTGCCTTAAAGCAGGGGGTGTGCAATTCCAGTCCTCGAGGGCCTGATTGGTGTCACAGTTTTGCCCCAGCTAACACACCTGACTCCAATAACCACATAATCCTGATCTTCAGTTTATAATGCAATTTGATTTTAATCAGCTGTGTTTGCTAGGGATGGAGAAAAAGTGTGACATCAATCAGGCCCTCGAGGACTGGAGTTGCCCACCCCTGTCTTAAAGTAATGATGGACTGTCATTTCTCTTTGCTTATTTGAGCTGTTCTTGCCATAATATGGACTTGGTCTTTTACCAAATAGGGCATTCTTCTGTATTTAAGTCAGTTACGAACACATTCTTATTTTCAATGACAGCCTATGAACAGTGGGTTAACTGCCTGTTCAGGGGTAGAACAACAGATATGTACCTTGTCAGTTTGGGGATTTGAACTTGCAACCTTTCGGTTACTAGTCCAACACTCTAACCACTAGTCTACCCTGCCGCCCCAGGGTAGCCTACTGGTATACACAGTCAGTGGTATACACAGTCAGTTAGGAAAGATAAGGCTAGCTTTTTCAAACAGAAATGTGCATCCTGTAGCACTTATTCCAAAAAGTTTTGGGACACTGTAAAGTCCATGGAGAATAAGAGCACCTCCTCCCAGCTGCCCACTGCACTGAGGCTAGGTAACACTGTCACCACCGATAAATCTACGATAATAGAGAATTTCAATAAGCATTTTTCTACGGCTGGCCATGATTTCCACCTGGCTGCCCCTACCCCAGCCAACAGCTCTGCACACCCTGCAGCAACTTCCCCAAGCCCCCCCCCCCACCACTTCTCCTTCACCCAAATCCAGACAGCTGATGTTCTGAAAAAGCTGCAAAATCTGGATCCTTACAAATCAGCCGGACTAGACAATCTGGCCCCTCTCTTTCTAAAATGATCTGCCGAAATTGTTGCAACCCCTATTACTAGCCTATTCAACCTCTCGTATCGTCTGAGATCCCCAAAGATTGGAAAGCTGCCGCGGTCATCCCCCTCTTCAAAGGGGGAGACACTCTAGACCCAAACTGTTATAGACCTATATCCATCCTGCCCTGCCTCTCTAAAATATTCGAAAGCCAAGTTAACAAACAGATCACCGACCATTTTGAATCCCACTGTACTTTCTGCACTATGCAATCCGGTTTTCGAGCTGGTCATGGGTGCACCTCAGCCACGCTCAAGGTCCTAAACGATATCATAACCGCCATCGATAAAAGACAGTACTGTGCAGCCGTCTTCATCGACCTGGCCAAGGTTTTGACTCTGTCAATCACCACATTCTTATCGGCAGACTCAATAGCCTTGATTTCTCAAATGACTGCCTCGTCTGGTTCACCAACTACTTCTCAGATAGAGTTCAGTGTGTCAAATCGGAGGGCCTGTTGTCCGGACCTCTGGTAGTCTCTATGGGGGTGCCACAGGGTTCAATTCTCGGCCCGACTCTTTTCACTGTATATATCAATGACGTCGCTCTTGCTGCTGGTGATTCTCTGATCCACCTCTACGCAGACGACACCATTCTGTATACATCTGGCCCTTCTTTGGACACTGTGTTAACAAACCTTCAAACAAGCTTCAATGCCATACAACTCTCCTTCCGTGGCCTCTAACTGCCTTTAAATGCTAGTAAAAGTAAATGCATGCTCTTCAACCGATTGTTGCCCCACACCTGCCCGCCCGACTAGCATCACTACTCTGGACTACTCTCCTTCACTCATGCTGCCAAACATAACCGCGTGAAACTGACTTTCCTACCGATCCTTGTCTTCGGCAATGTCATTTACAAAATAGCCTCCAACACTCTAGTCAGCAAACTGGATGTAGTCTATCACAGTGCCATCCGTTTTGTCACCAAAGCCCCATATACTACCCACCACTGCGACCTGTATGCTCTCGTTGGCTGGCCTTCGCTCCATATTTGTCACCAAAACCACTGGCTCCAGGTCATCTATAGGTTTTTGCTAGGTAAAGCCCCGCCTTATCTCAGCTTACTGGTCACCATAGCAACACCCACCCGTAGCACACGCTCCAGCAGGTATATTTCACTGGTCATCCCCAAAGCCAACACTTCCTTTGGCCACCTTTCATTCCAGTTCTCTGCTGCCAATGACTGGAACGAATTGCAAAAATCATTGAAGCTGGAGACTCATATCTCCCTCTCTAAATTTAAGCTTCAGCTGTCAGAGCAGCTTACCGATCACTGTACCTGTACACAGCCAATATGTAAATAGCACACCCAACTACCTCATCCCCATATTGTTATTTATCTTCTTGCTCTTTTGCACCCCAGTATCTCTAATTGCACGTCATCATCTGCACATCTATCACTCCAGTGTTAATGCTAAATTGTAATTATTTCGCCTCTATGGCCTATTTATTGCCTTTACCTCCCTACTCTTCTACATTTGCACACAAGGTACATAGATTTTTCTATTGTGTTATTGACTGTACGTTTGTTTATGTGTAACTCTTTGTTGTTGTTTTTTGGCGCACTGCTTTGCTTTATCTTGGCCAGGTGTTCTCAGCTGGCCTACCTGGTTAAATAAAGGTGGAAATAAAATAATACAAAATGAAACAGATATCAAGCCTGCAATGCAGAGGCAGAAGCACGGTGGCTAGGGAAAACTCCCTAGAAGGCAGGAACCTAGGGGGGCGCCGACACAAGGCCTGCCGCGTTCCCGTTAGCGTCCAGCCCCGACCCTGAGTTTCCCGCCAGTCCGTTGTGATGAGACAGGGTACGATTCAGGTTAGCCAGGCCGGGTTGTCGTGCCTTCTTCACTATAGTTTGTTGGTGATGTGCTCGGCCCTGCTTTTCCTGTAGTCCACGATCAGCTCCTTTGTCTTGATCACGTTGAGGGAGAGGTTGTTGCCCTGGCACCACACTGCTAGGTCTCTGACCTCCTCCCTATAGTCTCATCGTTGTCGGTGATCAGGCCTACCACCGTTGCGTCATCGGCAAACTTAATGATGGTGTTAGAGTCGTGCTTGGCCACGCAGTCATGGGTGAACAGGAAGTACAGGATTGGATTAAGCACGCACCCCTGAGGGGCCCCCGTGTTGAGGGTCAGTGTGGCGGATGTGTTGTTACCTACCCTGACCACCTGGGAGCGGCCCGTCAGGAAGTCCAGGATCCAGTTGTTGAGGGAGGTGTTTAGTCCCAGGGACCTTAGTTTAGTGATGAGCTTTGTGTGCACTATGGTGTTGAACACTGAGCTGTAGTCAATGACCAGTATTGTAATGTAGGTGTTCTTTTCGTCCAGGTGAGAAAGGGCAGTGTGAAGTGCAATAGAGATGGCGTCACCTTTGGATCATCTGTGGATCTGTTGAGGTGGTATGCGAATTGGAGTGTATTTGAACTATGCTAGCACATCTGAATAAACTGGTCAACTAATCATCAAGCCCTTGACTAGGTACATTAGGTGAGCAAGTTCAGACCTACAACAACATGGTGAAACATCTGGGGGTCCTTGAGGAGAGGTTTGAAAACAACCCCGTTAGGGAGGGAGGGAGGGAGGGAGGGTGGTTGGTTGGTTGGTTGGTTGGTTGGTTAGTTGGTTAGTTGGTTAGTTGGTTAGTTGGTTAGTTGGTTAGTTGGTTAGTTGGTTAGTTGGTTAGTTGGTTAGTTGGTTAGTTGGTTAGTTGGTTAGTTGGTTAGTTAGTTAGTTAGTTCGTTCGTTAGATAGGTTTAGTTAGTTAGTTAGTTAGATAGATAGTTAGTTAGTTAGTTAGTTACCTCTGTGTCGCTCCACCCGAGGCTCCTTCCTCTGAGTCACTCTGACTGGCGGAGGCGGAGGTTCGTTCAGGCGGAGGAGGAGGGGGGATGCCCCTACTGTGAGAGGAGGAGGGGGCACAGGCTGAGCTGGCGGAAGAGCCAAGGGTTCCGTTAGATAGCGGGTAGGAGGGGGGCGCCGACACAAGGCCTGCCGCGTTCCCGTTAGCGTCCAGCCCCAACCCTGAGTTTCCCGCCAATCCGTTGTGATGAGACAGGGTACGATTCAGGTTAGCCAGGCCGGGAGGTTGTGGGGGCTCGGCAGGGCCAGGACCGGGGGTGGAGAGGGGCTGAGCGGTGGCTGTGGAGGGAGGCGTGGCTGCAGCACTGAGGGGTTCCAGAGGAGAGGAGGAGGGGGTCAGGGGTTGTTTGGGACAGCCGTCTGGGTTGTAGAGCATGGGATAGCCTCTCCGTAACACAACGTCCACACTGTGACCCATGGGGACAGACTTTAACATCTCTACAGCCTCTTTATGAGACAGACCCAGGACACAGCTGTCATTGATGTAGACCAGGATATCAGCTGGAGAACAGAGAGAGATAGAGGACAGAGAGAGAGAGAGAGAGAGAGCGCGAGAGAGAGAGAGATCATGTGTTATATCATCCACTACTATAGATCAGTATGTAGTATATCATCCACTACTATAGATCAGTATGTAGTGTATCATCCACTACTATAGATCAGTATGTAGTGTATCATCCACTACTATAGATCAGTATGTAGTATATCATCCACTACTATAGATCAGTATGTAGTATATCATCCACTACTATAGATCAGTATGTAGTGTATCATCCACTACTATAGATCAGTATGTAGTGTATCATCCACTACTATAGATCAGTATGTAGTGTATCATCCACTACTATAGATCAGTATGTAGT
>QNTS01007779.1:9012-24484 GCA_003317085.1 Hucho hucho
GTTGTGATGTTGTGGTTGTGATGTTGTGGTTGTGATGTTGTGGTTGTGTTGTTGTGGTTGAGATGTTGTTGATGTGATGTTGTGGTTGTGTTGTTTTGGTTGTGATGTTGTGGTTGTGTTGTTGTGGTTGTGATGTTTTTGTTGTGATTTTATGGTTGTGCTGTTATGGTTGTGGTTGTAGTACATGAGTACTTCACCATACCATTCCTTTTCCACCTCACACTCTTTCCCCTTTCCACCTCACACTCTTTCCCCTTTCCACCTCACACTCTTCCCCCTTTCCACCTCACACTCTTTCCCCTTTCCACCTCACACTCTTTCCCCTTTCCATCTCACACTCTTCCCCCTTTCCACCTCACACTCTTCCCCCTTTCCACCTCACACTCTTCCCCCTATACACCTCACACTCTTCCAAAGCCTTTATTCATAAAAGTTCCCCTCTACAGCCACATTACAAGTGGCTCTTAGTCTCCAGATGGCCAATAATCAGCACTGCTGACCTCTTAAATGAATATGTTTGTTGATACGAGGTGT
Organism: Hucho hucho; assembly: GCA_003317085.1. Lineage (NCBI taxonomy): Eukaryota > Metazoa > Chordata > Actinopteri > Salmoniformes > Salmonidae > Hucho > Hucho hucho. Next base: position 9,547 of record QNTS01007779.1, read on the forward strand.
AATTTTTTTCTACAGCCACAAATATGCAGGGTTTTAAACCTTGCTAAATCTGTCAAATGCCACCCGGTTGAAGCCAGTTGTCTAATGATTAAGTGCGGTGATCTCAAACCTGCCCCAACCTGGGCGCTGAGGGATCAAATTTCAGCCCCCTCTCAACCTGCGGTGCCGGGCTAATTAAAATGTATTTTCTCCAGGCGACCACTTCAACCCAGAGGGCAGAAATAGCAGTTGAAAGTCTCGCTATTGCATTACATTTATTGTAGAGAGGCACTGGAGAACATTGCAGTTTATATATCTCCTGTGTTTTTCATCCTCTCTCTCTCTCTCCACCTTTTTTCATTGTGATCATCACTCCGGATTTCCCACTTTCTTTGGTAAAGACTTTCTTTGTTAAAGATAGCTCTATGAAAATCAATGGAGCTTTTATAGAGGCCCTACCCCATTTCCTACAGAGAGAGAGAGAGAGATCTTTTTCAAACTAGGGAACTCATTAGCATATATCAGGGAGTATTTCACAACTTCTAGCTACCAGAAAGCCTAAGCCCATCCAAGGGCAAGGCAGCACCAGTTGACAGGACGAGGAAAAGCAAATAATGACAAATAATATCAGGCTCTGAAGTACCTCTACATGTGAAATATTTAAAACACACTTCCTAAATCCATTCGGACTGTGTTTATGACAGTCCATGACTAGAATAACAGCTCTGACTGCCCTAAACATTCCATTGAATGTCCCATATATAACCTCCACTGTGTTTCTCCTTCTTTGCTGTGTTTCTCCCCCACCAAAGTTGCTCCTCTCCAGAGATGTGTTATTTGGCTGTCATTCGTTTCTCATGTTGATTTCAGCGGTGTCTGAGACTAACAGAGACGAGGGGCTTCAAAAGTGTGATGCACTGTCAGGATGTGATTCCCAGATAGATCGGGGGACCGTTTCCTGCTGTGACTGCTTTGATTACGAACGACATCCGTATGTGTCTCCGCCCGATTTCAGCTCTCCCCTAACGAAGAAGCCAATCAACAAGATAAATAGCTCAAGCCGCCGTGTGAGAGGGAGCGCTGCGCCACCACCTCCGCAGGGCCAGACTGACAAACAGGAGACAGCAGCACCTCTGGCGGCAGCAGCAGCATCGGAGAAGAGAGAGAATCTCTGGGCTGAAGAGATGGAGGAGTATAGGTTCTCCTTACAGTAAGTCTCACCACTCTTTATCCAATTTCCAGGAAATGTGGGTGACGAAGGCGTTTTGCCTCACAGAAAACGGGGCTGTGATAGCCAGATGTCAATGCAGAACGTCTCGAGAATAACTACTATAGTAAAGATGGAACACACTCACTTTAGCTATGCAGTGTGAAGTATAATTATTTTTTTGTTTTTATATCTTTATTTTTAAACATTTTACATTTTGTTTGACGATATCTCTGACCCCATCATGTTTATGTATCTCTCCTAGTGGTAAGATATTTTAGAGGGGTACACATGGCAACATTGTCTCAACACACATACCTCTGTCACTGTTTGGTTAGTTGTTTTTCAACTCCTCTCCAGTCAAACTGAGTAGGCGTTTGGACAAATGTTTTCTCCTCTTCATTGTGGCTTACAGCATTTGATTTGAATGAGAAAATGGGGATCTAGCCCAGGATACAACGCATGTTATAAACCACCTTGGCCAAACACCATGTTTGTTTGTTTTTTAGACATATTTCAAGGAGTATTAAAATAATATAAATGGGTATTGCTTATTTCGACAGGAAAATAGTTTTGCAGATATTTGTTTTTATTTGAGCTGAACATAAATGAATACAAGGTGAAACTACGCTAGTACAATGACAGGGGAAGCCTCACTCTCTCCTGGGGCCTGTCTTTCCTCATTCGTGGATGAGAGGGGAAGCCTCACTCTCTCCTGGGGCCTGTCTTTCCTCATTCGTGGATGAGAGGGGAAGCCTCACTCTCTCCTGGGGCCTGTCTTTCCTCATTTCTGGATGAGAGGGGAAGCCTCACTCTCTCCTGGGGCCTGTCTTTCCTCATTTCTGGATGAGAGAGGAAGCCTCACTCTCTCCTGGGGCCTGTCTTTCCTCATTTCTGGATGAGAGGGGAAGCCTCACTCTCTCCTGGGGTCTCTCCTGATTTTATAGCTTCTGGTGAAATATTAAACAAGATCAGATACTATACCCTGGTATCTTCCGACGACACATAAGGAATTAAAATGATTACCACAACAACAAAAGTAAAGCCACACACGTGAAGACACAATGCTATCTGAATAGAGAGAATTAATGCATATTGAATGTAACTTGTATAGGCGGACTACACAGAGGGAAACATTTAATGTGTATTTTATCATATAGTCCTAGTTTGACTTTACAACAGTTCATTGATTATCCTAGATGTATTTCCTTCTATTTAAGTTGTGGAATTTAATGAGTTTGCCTATATGCCCTATAATGCCCCAATGCCCTAGAAAACTACTCCCATATTTATGTAGTTTTAAGACTAAACACGAACTTCAAGCAGAGCTCACTCGCATAACAGTACAATTATTTCTGTTGATCACAGCAATCCCAGGCACTGACGTTGTCTTTTCTCAGTATCCCAAACAGTCGTGCAGTGCTTACACTGGGCATGTCTAGCACCTGAGGACTGTATGGGAAACGAGCACAGGGGGATTCTTGTATTGTTTTATTCACTATTCCACTCTTCTTACTGTGGTGATGTCATCTGTGCTGCCGTGTGCTGGAGACGTGTGTTCTACGCAGCATTTGTCGATACATATTGTGGTGAATGAGGGATATTACTGCCATCTAGAGAACCACGAGACACTGAGCCCATTGATGAGGGTGAGCCTTGTTTTTATAAGGCACTTAAACCAGATATACACACTATACTCACGCTGTCTACTCTGTATAATGTTCAAAACATACTATAGTATTTTGTATTTTCAGGTTTCCACTAACCTCAAGTTTCACATCCTCTTGAACATAACCTGTTAGGTTTACGAAGGTATCTTGATTAAGCTTAAAACTATGTTACTAGGACATATCAAATTGAAAATCTTATGCTGACATTTCCTTTCCAGTAATTCCACAAGAATGTCAGTTATCCACACAAGAGCAAACATGCCATGCATCATTAACAAGAGAAAGAGAATAAAGTCTTCCCTGAGATGAACTACTCTACTGTTTCTAACAAGGAGGAAATAATAACATCCTTCTGGCAGATTATTTAAAGACTTTTGAATGTTGTGTACTGTTCATAATAGACCGGTGCCTACATAAATAATGTTTTAGCTCGATGTACCAATATCCGGTGGGTCACCCCTCTCTTCTTGGACTTTTGATTATATTCATTCTCCTCTCATTTGCATCCCCCTCTGACTTGCATGTCGAAAAAGTAAGCTGTTGGTTGCCAACCTCAAACGAGACTCTACCCAAAACATACTTGGCTGCACGATAATAACCATAAACCATAAATTACTATTTCAAAGAAAAGCTCAACGCTCCTATAGTAAGTGCAAGTATTGACAGTAGCAGTCAATCCTAGGAAAATTAAAAGTATGGAAATATGTTAGGAATGATTTTTATGATGTTTTTCTGCTCTGTTGATATCTGTTTGAAGAAACATGAAAGACACTCGCTAACCTTTCCACCTTATTTGATGTCTGTGAGTGGAGTCTTCTTAAGCACCCTTCTCAAAATAATTTTCTACTGGAAAGCATTGCAACAACTTTTTCTACGGTAAACATAGTTGAACTGAATACTAATCAACGTAATGATCCAACACAGCATTTTAAAGTCTAGAGTATTCTTAAAAGAACCTCAGACTTAGAAGACTTTTCTGACCCCCTCTCTCTTTAACAACGTCTTGGAATGACCAACTTCAGTGGGCCACGCAAGCACCTCGTGATTTGAATTCATTTTTGTGTCATCTGTTGTATGAGGAGTCACATTACTTTCTCTTAGACAAGTTCACATTGCAATGTGTGAAACAAACTGTCACTTTAAGTTGAAAACTGTGACCTCTACATGCGAGCACCTCTAATGATATTACAGACCTGATCGTCATTGATACAAGGGGCCAGTACTCATTAGCCAACTATATTGATCAGGAGGACTACTGCGCATGCGTTTTACTCCCCCCCCCGGTTTGTGCATGTTTGCTCATTAATTAGACTGCTGAGTGTGTCTCAGCAATGTTATCCAGCTAAATATTTTTTTTCTCTCGTTTTGGGGAAACCTGTTTTAATCAAACTCACTCTCACATAACAATTAGATCTAATTAGCCCAATTATCAAGACTCTAATTACACTGAAATGTACCCCCTAAATCTCATATCAATTATGTGAGTGACTTTCCTGTTAGAGACAGAGAAAGGGATAAGACAACGTGTAGCGACACCTTTCACCTCCAGAGGCCAAATGATGATGCCAGCATCTCCACAGTAGATTCACTCCATGCTAAAACTGGTAGGGGAGCCCTGGTAGGGGAGCCCTGGTAGTTTTGTGTATATCTCCTTATTGCTGGTTTGGATTTCCAAAATACAAACTAGGTGGGAGCAGTAGGCTACATGGGTGACATTCTGACTCACTGTTTCGATTGCTTTCTCTCTCTCTTACAAATAACGAGTTCCCACGTTTGAAGAAGTACTGTATGGGTAGCTTTAGAAATAAGGTTGGTTTCTGTTGAAGTTATTTCAAATATTGGAAATGTAGTAATCATGCATTGAAAGGCATCTGTCTCATGGGTGGTCAGTGGCCCTGATGTTTTTAAGCTCTTTATGATCTATCAGAGCATAGTTGACCCAGTGCAGTCTCTCTCTCTCTCTCTCTCTCTCTCTGTGTTCTCTTGCCCTGTCTTCCATTCACTCAGTGTTACAGCACAACACCAAGCGCAATCAAATTCAAACATTTTTAAATGCAGAGAGAGAGTAAACAACAGGTGTAGACTAACAGTGAAATGCTTAAGGGCCCTTCCCAAAAATGCAGAGAGAATTGTTTTTGAAATAATAGACAAATAATAACAAGAGGAATAAAGTAATGAGTCCATGATAACTTGGCTATATACACAGGGTACCAGTACTGAGTCCATGATAACTTGGCTATATACACAGGGTACCAGTACTGAGTCCATGATAACTTGGCTATATACACAGGGTACCAGTACTGAGTCCATGATAACTTGGCTATATACACAGGGTACCAGTACTGAGTCCATGATAACTTGGCTATATACACAGGGTACCAGTACTGAGTCCATGATAACTTGGCTATATACACGGGGTACCAGTACTGAGTCGATGTGCAGGGGATTTTCCATAAAGGGAAAATTGTAAAAACAATTTTTTTCCCTTTGTGAGACTCTGAACCCAAACTGATGTTCAGTGGAGTCACCAGGATGTCGGGAGCACGGTGACCTATTTTCCCCACCAGCCTGGTGGGTTGGCAAGGCGCAGCCTGCCTCTCCTTCTGCGTGTGTGATGACGAGAGGGGCGGGCCAAATACCGCCGGGTCACAATTCGAAGACACTTGTTGGTTGGCGTGATAGGGGACAGACCCTCTCTCCCTCTGCTGGAAACGCTGCTCTGCTCTTGGAAAGAAAAAATTACAAATTGAAGTCTGTTTGGAAATAGCTATGAAAACACATTTCTTATCGGTTAGTTATCTAGATATTGCACCGGAGTGAATCACTGATTGACAGCTTAATGAGAAAAAATATTGATGCACAATGATGCGAGAGAGAGAGATCGAGAGAGAAAGAAAGAGCTGAAACAACAACCATCCTCAACAATACCACTTAATGCCCTAATCCAATCCAGAACCCAGTAGGGGTCAATCAAATCTGATGTAATGCTTGTTGGAGTTGTGTGTAGAGGTGGCGAGCGGTCACCCACCCCAGGTTCCCAGGGCTCTGCTGCAGCCGAGAGGCAGGATGAAAGAGGGAGGCCCACGCCATGGCCTGGGCCACATGTTGCCTTCACCTCTCCAGGTCACGCTGGATGTTGCTCCAGCTTCACGGAAATCAGAGCTGTCAGCTCCCTGACAGACGGGCCCCAGCTCTGACGCAATTGGCCAGTCCCCGGAAAAGTGGGCATACGATCAGAGAAAGGCCTTCCTAGGCCTGGCAAGTCTGGTATCATCTGGTCTGGGTCAGTGGGCTGTGTTTCCTACATCCACTCCATGCGGCCTCAGAGAGAGAGAGAGAGAGAGACTGAGAAGGAGAGTCAGGAGACGTTCACAGAGGGCAGGTGCAGAGGTGAGACTGCTCTGCCACTCTTTTCCAGTTTATTTGTATTCACTTGTGATCTGGATTACATGAACTCTGAAAAATATTACCAAATCAATAAACACCATGAAAAGGTTTCACTCATTAGAGTAGTTCTCCCAAAAAATATTTTTAGAACAATAAATTATACATGGAAGTGATGTTTACAAGACAGAGACTGACTAATGTAGAACAAACATACAGTACACACTATCAATGACCTCTTTTCTTTTAAACACGGCACTCTGGATTTTCTATTAGAACAACATCGCTGATAAACATCTCTTCTAAAATGCTGACAGGCTGTGACTGTTGATTTTATCAGCCGTCTGATAGACATAGTTGTATATCTAAATATGACGTTGGCCGACCATTTTGGCCATTGTCAATTTTAGCCAAAACATGCTCTCAAAGCTATTGCTCGCCGATTGGCCTGTTATCCTTCCCTGTTCTGATTAGTCATTGGATTCAATTATTTATATGTGTGGCAATGGCTTTATTTGTAGGTTAGACTCTTTCAGCATCCATTCCCTACAAACAGTCTTTTACACGAGTGCATGAACTTTGCAGGTACGGGCCAGGTGGCTATTGATTAATTCCATTTAATTTCAGCAAGCCATGACACCCACCATATCAGAAATTGTTCCTGTAGTGAGAAACAGGTAAGATTGTTGAAATGTAATTTGATATTGGAGAAATTAAGCTAATTGGTTGCACACAACTTGGTAATTTTAATTGAAAGGATTCAGACAATATTCAATAAATATAGTACCAAACATCTGATTTGGACCAAACTTCTTCCTAACAATCAGTAAGACATGCAGAATAATACATTTTAAAAATCCGCCCACGGACCCCCCATGCCCCACGCCAATCACACCCCAACAACCAGCATACAGTATCAGTTCTCTGTGTTTAAAGATGTGACTTAGAGTATTGCTTCTTCATACTATATAATGTATTCCCTGTGAATCTGGCAATGTTTTTTTCCACTGTTCAGAGAAATTTGTAGTTGAAGTCGCTTGCATTATTTACCAACATAGAGAACTTTATAAACATAGAGAACTGATAGTTATGTTATACTGATAATAATACTTCAACAATATAATGTTTCAGGAATGACCACCACCACCAATCATCACCACCACTGATCCCCTCCCTACACCCCCCTTACCCTAAACGTGTGGTGAGATAAGAGTGAGAAAATGAGAGAACAAGAGGAGAACGTGATGGAGATTTGACACGTCTTCTCTCTCTCTCTCTCTCTCTCTCTCTCTCTCTCTCTCTCATATGACAATGTCCTGCAGTTATGAAGACAAGGTCATGAGGAGAACGAAAGTACTGATGCAACACTCATGAGGCTTCCCGGGGGCCTCCCAGTGTGCCTCAACCAAATAGTTCTCCCCAGAGCACTGGTGATTAGTTGTTTCCCTTGCCTTAATCAGAGAGATTATTAAACTGCAGCGATACCATGCCGCAAAGCATTGGATTGTTTTTTAAAGGTCATAATTATGCTTAGGCGATGGAAAGCAACCTGCTTTGGGATGCGAAGTGCTGTGTTTCTAGAGGGGGGTGTAAGGGAAGCCCCTTTTGGTTTGTTGTTCCCAGGTGCATGGGGATTCTAATATTTCCATGTCTGTGTATGGCTCGTTATGGGAGCTGCCGTTTTAATTGTTCCTGTGCTAAGTCAGTCAAGTCTATAAAAAGGCCACATGTTGCATTTTTGGTAAAAAAACTGTGAAAAGTGGCTACCTTATGTACACAAACAGACCTGTTCTCATGAACAAGGCCAAAACACCTTTCGGGGGGATATTTGGCTTGGGCAGCAACTTCTAGTACTACCCTTTCTCTCTACCAACACTGTAGCAACATTACAGTGCTAGCGTTTCATTGGCTCTCCTACACTTGCCTCGCATGTAAGAGCCTCCTCCCAGCATTAAAAAGGCCCAGGCAGCTATTAGTCAAACAAGGCCTCCTAATTAAGTGGAACATATTTTTTCACTACTTTTGATTAGGTTAGAGAGCCCAGGCTCCCAATCCCTCTCAGCTGCAAGTCATTCTTCTGATTTGGCAGTACGGGCATTATACCATTCTAATTATATGATGTACTCCAATTCTACAGCTGAGTCACAATGCCATAATTCTCTTTACGATACCCCAAATACCTACTGCTTTCCCATTTTCTCAATGAAACTCATTTATGTGTATCTCACTTTGCCAGCGTCCTGTAAATGTGCCAGCATATAAAACTGAAGATGTTAAGGTAATTTTAGGGGTCGGGAGAGGGGAAAAAAGGGTGCAAAGTTAAGCCTGGTGAAAGTGTTAAGTACTTTTAAAAAACAAATAAAACTTATTCTAATAGGATGATGTCAAAATAATTAAATTATCCAATAGCCTCGCAGGCATTTCGTCTTCGACTTTTACACGTCATCTAGGGTGTCTTTAAAAGAAGACCACCACTGCTGTACCAAATTATTAACATTTAATATATCTTATGGGAGGGAGTGTATTTGGGATTTTCACTTTGATTAAGAGGTTTCATAGCTTCCTGCTTGACTTTAACACACCTGCCCCTGCTTTTTACAGATACTTATACCCCAGAAGTAGAACAGATATGTCCAGTGATGACTATTCACCGTTACAAAGGCTCTATAAAAATACAAATATCTACACAGTTATGTCATGTTGTCCTATGTCTTGCAGAGCTACCTCGACCCAGGGGACACAGCACACAGTGACAGTGATGCCAGCCTGACTACAATATTGTCCCTAGTTAATTGTCAGCAGGATTGGAAAGGTCAGGCTGTTGGAATCACACAGAGACCCTTGCTGCTTTGATTGAAGCATTTGTTCCCAGCTCGTGTTGTACCAGGAAGTGTTTTTCAAAGCTTCCCAGAGTCAGATTAACTAGGTGACTTTCTCTCTCTCCTCCTAGAACGGGTTTAGTCTGCTGTCAATGATAGATAATAGTCATAGTTTACTGTCCGAGTAGACAGTAAATCCTACTCTATTGTGTGTGTGTGTTCGAGAGAGTGAGTGTGCGTGTGCACGTGTGTTTGTTTTGCAATGAAAAGGAACATCAGTGGTTTGAGGAGAGTATGCGCCCTTCAATATGTGACGACCCTTAACTTCAGGAAAAAAAGCCCATCAGCCGACGAGGAGGAGACAGTCATGGCTTGTCTCTATCTCTTACTTCAAAGACCTAGACCAGCGCAGTGCAGCCAGTCTGTGAAATCCTCCTTGAAGTTCAGGCATGCTTTGGATGTGCTCTGTAAAACACAGCACTATAAAGAAGGCATACACTGTGATATTGCTAATCCCGCGATTTACCATCAATCACCAAAAAAGCACGGCTTTCTTTCCACTGCTCAGCAGCTTGACACTTGCGTTAAATGAGACGGCTTGTGTCAAAAACATGGAGACTGATCAATGCTTTCCAATGCTTGAAAACTGGGAGTTCGAGGGGTACTTTGACAATGTTGCCATAAAATCTTGTCAAGTTTACATTTTAGTCATTTAACATAAACTCTTATCCAGAGCGATTTACAGTACTGAGACCAAATTTTTTCATACTGGTACCCCTTGGGATTTGAACCCACAACCCCTGGCATTGCAAGTAGCATGCTCTACCAACTGAGCTACACAGGACATCAATATAAAATAAATTTTGCTGCAGCCCCAGTGGAACATTAAAGCTCTGGTGTTAATTCATTTATTCTCTAATACGCTGCCGAATAGCAGCAGACCACTGTGTACTGTAGCTGTGTGTTTGACCCCTTAAAGCTGCACTATGCAGATAACTTTCATAAATCGTGTTGTTCTTGATTTTAAATACTATTTTGAGGGGTTGCGTGGTTTCTAAAGTGTGGTCCTCGGTTGTAAGATATAGAAGCTCTAGTTGATTGGAAATCGGTCTGTATACTGTATGGTTTGCCATTACGTCAGACATACCTTCTGTAACGAAAAGCAAAAACATTTGCCTTGTTCTGGCCTCGTTTACAGAACATAGAATGTAAACGAAGATGATATCTCGGTGTCAATCCTATCTTTGCACTTCGCTGAACGTCTACTTTATTTCTGATTTCCGACACCGATATGCATTCAGCGTGTGAAGAAACAATAACATTATGGGGCGTTCGGCGAAGCATTTACAAAACATTGCCTGTGGCAACAACAACAAAGAAGAAAAGTGAAGGCAAATAACTTAATCCTCCAAATAAAGGATAAATCTGGTCTTTAAGTGGGCCCAGATTTAGAGCCTTAACCGGCGGGGGGAAATATTTCTCAGTTACCTTCTTTACTGCTCCCACCCCTGCAGACATCTCAACTCAGCTTTAAACTCCACGCCACGCTATCTCCCTGCACTACTGCCGTCAGTACCCATGCCAACTTAAAGGCTTAATACGTGTCACTACTCACTGCTTACTTTATGCTATTTAGCTATTTTTAAAGACCAAAGCTTCCATGTCCATGGGTTCTAATGTAGAACGAGAGAGATGCTCTCTTGCAGAACTCGACCGGAGAAAAGTATGTTGCAACGCTATTCAGATTTTAGTTGAAGCTACAGTACGTATATGATTTAATTTATGGATAGTTGACAACCCTTACAATGTAGGCTTCAAAGAGTTGGCTACCTCTTTACCAGGTTTACGGCTGTGTCCGATTTTTGGTGAATACAATGCTAATCTTCTTTGACAACTGAGAAATGAACTACAACGAACTACAATTGAAATGATATGGAACATATACACTACTGTATGTCTACAGTACAGATGTAGGATCTTCATTTGAGCCAGTTTGCTACATCGGAAAATCCTTCTTCTCATCACATACAAGCCCACTCCACCCCCTCTACTTGCTATTTAAATATTGTACTTCTTTCTGGTAATCGGAGGTGCCACAATGAAATCAATTCAGCGGGTGATAACAGATTTCACATCACGTTATCCAATTGGCTTTGAGGAGCCTCCTTGTGTGGAGACAGCAAAAAACCTTCCTATTCATGCATCATCTATATATGAAAGATGGGAGTCAGGTTGTATATGGAGTTCCTCCATAATGTCTCTTGACAGTGTAGCATCTTGCCTCTGTCTGTGACACATTGCTTCTTTGTCTACTGTGTCATTTCACTTTTGCGGAAAGCCTTTCTGCATTTACATTTTAGTCATTTAACAGACACTCTTATCCAGAGAAACTTACAGGAGCCATTAGGGTTAAGTGCCTTGCTCAAGGGCACATTACAGGTTTTTCACATAGTTGTCTCGGGTTTTCGAACCAGCAACCATTCAGTTACTGGCCCAACACTCTTAACCATTAGGCTACCTGCCCCCCTATAAACCGCTAGGAAGGCAGACTCGTGACAAGGCCTTGAATGATACAACTGTCTTTTTTCCAATGACAAAACAGCAAGTAGAGACAATGCATGCACTTAAAACACAATGTTAAAAACTCAAAACATTTAGCATATAATTAGGTTACAACACACTTAACACACAATATCAAAATCATGCATAAGTACATAGATAGCATGCTGTGGCTTTTTCTTGTCTTTCAACATTGGATACTATTGTACTTAACGCAACCACCAGTAATTGACTTGTATGCTGCGTAGTTTATCCTCACTGTACCAATTTGTTTCAGAGCGCTGCATGAATATTTATCGACAGTCTATAACTGTTGACTGGGCATTTTCTGGATGAAAGCGAGCTCTCCCACTTGGAAAGAGTAACTTGAAACGATCTCTCGTGTTTATCTGCGAGGAAACCTGAGAACTGAACACAAATAATTTAAACACTTCACATAGAGCATTCATTCCCCTGGGGTTTGGTTGATGATCACTTTTAGTGATCACCTACTTGATGTAGGAAATTACCGGCAACATTCTGAGACTTAATCTTGGGCGAATTACGCTCCACTCTACTCAAATCTAACAGTACAGTTGGATGAGGGGAGGGAGAGACAGAGACAGAGTGGAAAGAAAAAGTGAGAAACAATTGATTATTTTCGTGTTTCCTCTTTAGGCATTATATGCAAGCCATATCCCTGGGTACACAATACAAAGTGAATACCAAGCATCTTTGAGAACAGAAAGATGGCTAGACTTGTCCACGGGCCATTGCCTGGAGAAATATTGGGATGCACCTTCTCCCTGTTGTCTGACTCTTTTCACACTGACAAAGAGACACGTTATGTATTTAGTCTGTGTGTGTGTGTGTGTGTGTGTGTGTGTGCGCATCCCTGTGTGTGCTGAGGTATGGAGAAGGTCGGGGAGTCTAGAGCCCTGTTGAGAGACGCTCTTATGTTCTCAGTCTTGTCCTAATGTGGCGTTCCAGCATTCCATGCCAGTTCATTACTGGCCCAGCACCCACTCTCTCCTCCTCTCAATCCAAACTCTCCATCTGTGCCCTCTACATGAGAGAGAGAGAGAGGCCTTCTGTGTGTTTTGTTTCCAGACCCTGAACTCTCCTGCTGTCGTCTTTCGTTATCTCTCAGTGTGTGTCTCCCTCTCTCTGCGTTTCTACAAGTATATCCTGTATATATGTATATATACATGTTGTTGTTTCCAGGCCCTGTGTTCTCCTACAGAGGCCCGGGCGGTGGTAGTGGTGGCTCTCCCCATGCTCCTGTCAGAGCTGTCACCGCGGCACTGGGGCAGGGGCTAGCGCTCCTCCTCATCAGCAGCACAGCTCTGCCTCATTATGCCGCTCCTGGCTTTGATCTGGTTTGCAAGGCTCTACCTGCATTACTGCAGACAGTGGCTCTTCCTCCAGGCCATCGTAGTTCCTGTCAACAAGTGAGTATGCTTCCTTTGATATCCTCCTCTGTCCGAGGAGGTGGTGGAGCAGGAGGAGGAGGAGGTGGAGGAGGAGGATGGGAGGAGTGCTTGTGTGTGTGGAAAAAGTGCAGGGGAGTGGAGAGAGGAGGTGTGTGTGTGTGGGAGGGGGGAGTTTGGTGGGGTGGAGATGCGCGCGCGCGCACACACACACACACACACAAATACATACATACATAAGCATACACACACATTCTCTCCCACTACATACTGCATAACACCGTTATCAGTAAAATATATATATATATCTGCCCATTACCAGTTTAACAAGTCTAAGCATTAATGGAACCATGTGGGAGTATGACTTGATTTCAACATGCAATCTTATGGTCCCTGAACGTGTGCATTATTTGGAAAGAACGTATTGTTTATTATTTTGTAGACAGCATTCCGTAATAAACAAAGTAGGATGCCATTGAGAGGCTGTTATATCTCAATAGCATATGGTGTTGATTTAATTTATCACATTAAAAGCAAGACTGTAAATATGCTTACAAGTCTACTTTTACAGCAGGGGAACAAACACAAGCATTAAATAATGGAAAAGCCATCTGACAGAACATGGAAAAAATGTGCATGAGTAAAAAAGGGATTGAGGGGGGGATTGAGGGAGGAAAAAATGTAGAAATGGAGGTGGTCACCAGCCACTAAAGGATGACAACCACATGTCCGGCCGCTTCCTCCTCTGGGCATTTCTCCCTGTAAAGGCCAGCTAGCTCTCTGTCTCTATCTCTAACAGACCAGTGTGCTGACAGCCTCTCCCCAGCCCCTCCCCATGTGTCCAACCCCTGTCTCACCCAATGCCACCCCATCTCCTGCCCCCTCCCCGTAGTGACATCATCAAAGCGAGCCCTTCAGGAGGCTCTCACTCAGGCCCCACGCGGCTCTCCCATAACCCCCAGCACACCACTTACACATTAAACATTACACCACTCTGTGGCCCCCACTCTGCCCATTTTATATGGAAAGTATTTGTCAGCAATCAACAATCAAAATTTTCTGCAAATATTTAATTTGTAACACCTGGTATAAACCGCAGCTAAGGTACAGTGAGGGAAAAAAGTATTTGATCCCCTGCTGATTTTGTACGTTTGCCCACTGACAAAGAAATTATCAGTCTATAATTTGAATGGTAGGTTTATTTGAACAGGGAGAGACAGAATAACAACAAAAAAATCCAGAAAAACGTATGTGAAAATTTTCATAAATTGATTTGCATTTTAATGAGGGAAATAAGTATTTGACCCCCTCTCAATCAGAAAGATTTCTGGCTCTCAGGTGTCTTTTATACAGGTAACGAGTTGAAATTATGAGCACACTCTTAAAGGGAGTGCTCCCAATCTCAGTTGTTACCTGTATAAAAGACACCTGTCCACAGAAGCAATCAATCAATCAGATTCCAAACTCTCCACCATGGCTAAGACCAAAGAGCTCTCCAAGGATGTCAGGGACAAGATTGTAGACCTACACAAGGCTGGAATGGGCTACAAGACCATCGCCAAGCAGCTGGGTGAGAAGGTGACAACAGTGGAAGAAAATGGAAGAAACACAAAAGAACTGTCAATCTCCCTCGGCCTGGGGCTCCATGCAAGATCTCACCTCGTGGAGTTGCAATGATCATGAGAACGGTGAGGAATCAGCCCAGAACTACACGGGAGGATCTTGTCAATGATCTCAAGGCAGCTGGGACCATAGTCACCAAGAAAACAATTGGTAACACACCATGCCGTGAAGGACTGAAATCCTGCAGCGCCCGCAAGGTCCCCCTGCTCAAGAAAGCACATATACATGCCCGTCTGAAGTTTGCCAATGAACAGGACAACTGGGTGAAAGTGTTGTGGTCAGATGAGA
>QNTS01007779.1:31019-48514 GCA_003317085.1 Hucho hucho
CCTCCCCCTAACCCCTCCAGATTCCAGTCTCACGCTCACACCGTGGAGCTGGTCTACCAGAATTCCTTGCTTCGTACCCGCGAGGTGTTAGCCCATGGTCGTGGTGGGACCTTTGACCTTGAACGACATAACGTTGCTGCTGCTCCTGATCAGATGCAGCTGTCAGCTAGTGTTTGACTCACTGCCCTCCTTCACGTCTAACTTGATCATGGCTCTGGGAGTGTGGACAGTATTGGACCCGCTGGCTGTCTTTGTAGTGGGTGCCATCCTGGGGGTAAGTCACTTAAAATAACTTGGACACTCATGCTCACTTTAAATAGGAAGTTCACTTTATCTTGCCAAAGTGACTTTAGAAGTTAGAAAACACACACTTTCAGTTGATTATGAGGAATGTGAAAACCACTGCATAGAGGTTGATAAAGGGCTATTTGATAGCCACACAGTGTATTATGGTGTTTTATTAGTCATCCTGGGTATTTGCTCTTGAATTTCAATAACCACCATGTACCGTAAACAAACATAATTGATTATCCAAAGTGAACTATGTCTAACATACACATGTACTGTCCAATCTTATCCTACAGTTAATCACATGGTTATTAATGAAGAGATGGTAGCATAGTGTTGTATTTCCTCACATAATGGAATACCACAGAGGTCCTTGACAAATGCACGTCCAACCAAACCCTTTTACCAGGTTTCTCTGTTGGAGGCCTCTCATATTGCCTGTAGATTACACTGTAGATGTACTGTCCTTTGCTTCATCTCGTGTGCACAGTAGTATGCCCTATGTAAAATGTATGCATGCATTACTGTCGCTTAGGATAAAAGTGTCTGCTAAATACCATATATGATATTATATATTACAGTAGATACAGACTCAGTTGATGATTGTGTGTCAAGCGTCTGTCCTACAATGCAGAGTCTCCCATCAGTTGATGGTTGTATTATGGGAATGTGGTTGTATGATGATGGTTGTCTGTCTTTCCAGCGTACAGTGCAGAGTCTGCTACTGGCACTTCTACCAGACTGACCGGTCGGGGTAGTCATCACCCTCTTCCTCTACATCGTCCTCTTCCTCGACACCTTCCTCTTCCTCGACACCGTCCTCTTCCTCGACACCGTCCTCTTCCTCGACATCGTCCTCTTCCTCTACAATGTCCTCTTCCTCCTCTCCGCCGCCACCATCCTCTCGCTCTACTTCCTCAGGTCAGCACAAACACTCAGTTCACTTCAGTTTAATTTATTGAATCTTGTCAGATAACTTTAGTGAAATATGTTTGAGGCATAATACTAATTTAAATCAAGATTCAGTTTATTTGACACATAAATCATTCTAAGATGTTGAATTTGGCCTTCAGTCATAGATGCGTGACACATATGCCACCATGGATATCTGTGTATCTTGCCTCTATTGATAATGTTGAAGATGAAACTAGACATTAGAAACACAATCCTGTGTTTCTAATGTCTAATTTCATCTTTCACCTGCTTTTAATGACATTATGCTGTGTTTCTAATGTCTAATTTAATCTTTGGCATTATCAATAGAGGAGGCAAGATACACAGACATCCATGCTGGCATATACTAGGGCTCCCAAGTGGCGCAGTGGTCTAAGGCACTGCATATCAGCGCAAGAGGTGTCCCTGGTTTGAATCCAGGCTGTATCACATCTGGCTGTGATTGGGAGTCCTTTAGGGCAGTGCACAATTGGCTGAGCTTGGCCATCCTTGTAAATAAGAATTCATGCTTAACTGACTTGCCTAGTTAAATAAAGGTAAAAAAAATATATATGTGTCATGGATCTATGACTGAAGGCCAAATTCAACATCATAGAATGATTTATGTTTCAAATTAACTGTATCTTGTCAATTACATATATTTACTACAGTACTACGATTGCTATGAGCTTAACGTGTTCACATCCACAGGGCTAGGGTTTCCGTGTAGCTTAACATCCACAGGGCTAGGGTTTTCATGTAGCTTAACATCCACAGGGCTAGGGTTTTAATGTAGCTTAAAACATCCACAGGGCTAGGGTTTTCATGTAGCTTAACATCCACAGGGCTAGGGTTTTAATGTAGCTTAAAACATCCACAGGGCTAGGGTTTTCATGTCATTTCATGGTGTACGTACTGTAGTTTATATAGTGCTTCAGAACCCATGTCATAGTTGAATTCGGAATTATCATTGAGATATTTTGGGATGGACCAGCCTATGGGGACACCCTGCCAATGAAGACTAAAACCTCTCTGTAACACTCACACTCCTGTACCCACTCCAAAATAACTCCAACCCCCAGAACCATTCAATCGGTGTGTGTGTTTGTGCTTGTGTGTGTGTTTTCCCTCAAACAAGTGTTGATCTAAATCGTTTTTGATTTTAGAGTGTTATGCTTAAAGCGAACTGCCACACACGGTTGTCAAATGAAACACAGCTCCGTAGTCAGTAAGGGAAGATCTAAAGCATGGCTAATTCCCAACTAGGTAGATTTGTTTTTACATAGCGTGAATATGTAAAATCCTTGTATTACGCGATTAGTTGATATGGTGTATGGCTATGCATG
Source organism: Hucho hucho (assembly GCA_003317085.1). Taxonomy (NCBI): domain Eukaryota; kingdom Metazoa; phylum Chordata; class Actinopteri; order Salmoniformes; family Salmonidae; genus Hucho; species Hucho hucho. The sequence goes on from QNTS01007779.1 coordinate 33,587, forward strand.
GTGGCTCTTTGTGTCAGATCCATATTGAAGTGCCCTGCTGCTACAGTAGATGAACGGTGAACGTTTGAACAACGTTTGAGCTGCTCGTCAGATTAAGTCTATCAGATTGAGGTCACCCATGCTGGAATGTTAGCAGAACGTTAGCGCTGGTCTCGTTTGTGTTGTAATGTGGCACTTTCAAAGTCAGCTCACCAATCTGATTTGGCGCAGAACATCAGCCAATGAGAGTGGTGCCTTTCAATGGATGTTTTACTAACGAAGTTAGGGCTAGATGTTTATTAGTGGATGTTACACCTGAGGAGGTCAAGGTGAAGATGTTTTATACAACATGTACTGTAGAATTATTTTATTTTGCTCTCCTTCAGCCATTAATCTGTTCTCTGGAAATGAGGCAACACTCTTTTACACAATGGAAAAGTTTTCCGTGTGTGTGTGTGTGTAATAAAATACTGTAGCATGGCCTACCCTCAAAGTGTGTTTTCATGCCCTGAAATTAGACCGAATTCCATTAGCATCTCAACATATAAGACATCCTCAATTGAAAGAATCAGTTTGGAATCAGTCCGAGGAAGAAAAAGAAGGTTACCATCTCATTTTCCGTAAGCGGACGCTTATCGGCTCGGTTCTAAATGGACCAGCAGCCCATAATAATGATTTCTATCACTCAGTCGCAAGGCGGATTGTATTGAATGTAGGGCACGAGGCTGAGGAGGGCTGATCATTTTATGGGTTACACGTTCTTATTGGCTGTCAGAGAGAGAGCTCTGACACAGCTCGTGACCTATTTTTTTTTTTTTAAAGCCTGGAGCTATATGTATAGATAGAATGAAATGTTATCTTTTTTTAATTACATTTTAGGCAGCCTTGATACATTAGCTGCAAAAAAAATATTATTTCAGTGAGTTTTTTGTATTATTTTACCCCAAAACTTCACAAATAGAGGGGATGTGATATGACATTGATAGTGGTGCAATTACAATAGAATGATTACAAGGTGAAGGAGAGGGAAATGGTCTCCCTTTTTGTATGGGTATTGAGAGGGGTTGGTGTCCCTCTTGTCCTTTGAATGACCACTGACTGTTTGTGTGTCTGTGTGTGTGTCTGTGTGTGTGCTAGGGGCTCTGGGGCTGAGACGGGCACACACACACACACACAAACACACACACACACACACACACACACTGAATGGGCTGAACCATCTCTGGACCTCCTCTCTGGTTTGAAGGCTAACATGGCAGGAGGTCAGCTATACTGTATGACTATCTATGTGGGATACAGATACTATACAATTTAATGATTTGATCTCTGCACACATTTTTTTTTTAATGTATATAATTTCCATGATTAATAAATATTAATTAGCAGCTAACATTTAACAGATAAGGCCCATGTTGGACAGAAGTTCTGCCAAACATATTGTGCATATCCAAGGCATTTCCACAATGAACAATAGTGAATCTCTCTAAGAGAGAGGCGCAGAAATGAATGAAAAGAACATGTCTGATGAATGCAAGCTATTCTTATGTCTGGGGTCAGAGTACTACAGAAGAGTAGCAAGCTCTCCCCAGAGCTCTGGATAGGACTGATGCTGGGTTCAAAGCTCTATCTATCCAGTATCCTTGTATACAGCTAGCTATCCTTGATGTTAGTTTTATTTGAGAACTGATTACCCCCTGACTGCAGAGAATCTCTTTAGTACGAGTAAAGGTTTTGCGCTTTTGATGATTGGCTGGTGTCTTTTTGGGCTGTCGGTTTTGGAAATAGCTTGCCGTGTGATGCTCTGTCACCTAGAGAGACTGATCAATAAGCATTCTGGCTTGGTCATATGACAGACCACCTCATCAGACGAATGCTCAATCAGCAGCCAATAGCAACCAATCCCCTGGCTTCCATCTTTGAAGCGCCTTCTGGAGTCCTCTTGAGTCTCCTGTGATCTTGATTGTTGCATACCGCCCACACACCCCACTCACCCCTCAACCCCTTCTAACTAACAGGTAGCCTACCTCCCACTTACCCCCTTCTAACTAACAAGTAGCCTGCCTCCCACTCACCCCCTTCTAAATAACACATAGCCTACCTCCCACTCACCAAGGCCAATTTGCCTGCATTCTGATCTTCTCTGTTCTGCATTGGGTTCTATTGACAGATCAATTGATACACTCAGTTTGGGATGGCATACTGAGTGTAGAATTAGATGCTTAATGCAATTAATCAAATGTTTTCTGCTACCCTGGTCGCCATGATCTGGGCTTTAGGTGTAAGCACCAGACAACATAGAAACGTAGAAGCTTCATTCAATAGTGCAAAGGCTCGTCACATGAAATGGAACGTAGTCCTAAAGGTCAGTGAACCGGTTTGTGAAATGTTTGCTAACGTGACGTAAACGTTAGTATAACCAGGATGTGAGGTTGGTTTGGCATCTGACAAGCCGAGGAAACCATGGTTACAGTCATGAACTTTGACACCGGTGGGCTGAGTAGGGCAATGTTGTTGCTAGTTTTGACAAATGACCCTTGGTGAGCTTTTAAGGAAGGCAGAGTCGCAGACAGTGATGGTTCGTGGCTTGTCTCCCCTACTCTTTCCCCCCAGACTCCACAACGGGAGCGCTTGCTGGACATCATCCAACGCCTCAACGCGGCGGAGGGATCCTACTTCATACTTCGGAACTTGGAGGTGTCCAACCAGGAACTGGACTACATCGTCCAGAACGCAAAGCAGTGGAGCAGCTTCAACAGATAGAGACGCAAGTAGAGCCATTTACTGCACAAAACGCACCAACCACTACTCTTGTACCCATTTCACAGTATTGTGCAGACCCCAACCAAGCTGCGCTGGCTCAGATCATTTCCTTACACATTCTTCTTTTCAGCACGGTTCCAGCAACTATGGTGGCCAGCTCAGTACAGCTTGGTTTAGCTCAGTTTGGTTTTGCTCAGTAGTGTAAAAATATCTTTCTGTTGGTTTCTCCACTCCAGCCCTCCTGCTCTCTGCGCTCCTCGTGTCCTAAGTGTTTAATTGGATTAATGGTTGTTTTCTTACTGAGAGGATGAGCAGAAAGGCCCTGTTGATTCTATTCCATTAGATTTCTCCGTCTAACAGGCAGAGACATTGTGTTTGGTTGTCTGTAACCCGCGAGTCATGCCCACTAGGGTCTAGGACCAACGGGACATACTCTGTGGGGGAGCTGATTGGCTAGAGAGGGAACTAGAAAGAGTGGTCAAGATGGACGCCTTAACCAAGATATTAAGTCCTAAGAAGATACATGTAATAAGCTTGTTTCATATATTTTTCTTTAGTTACATTTCAGAAAGCCATCTCAAAGGTCTTCAGCTTCATTCTAATTAGTTCAAGATAATTACCAAAACAGAAACTCAGCTAACGGGCTGCCTGATTAGTCTGTGGAAACCAATTTCCAAAGATATTTCATTAAAGAAAGACTACTCAATCAACACACACACATGCATGCACACACACACACACACACACACACTGCAACAGGCATTTGGTTAATGTGAACTTAGCATGGACAAGTCGATGTCAGAAGGTTGTGGGTGCAGGAAATTCCAACGTCCCCATNTAAAAAATTGCACACACATGAGGGAGATTAGAGCCTGCCGCGCACACACACACACACACACACACACACACACACACACACACACACACACACACACACACACACACACACACACACACACACACACACACACACACACACACACACACACACACACACACTGGCAACAGGCATTTGGTTAATGTGAACTAAGCGTGGACAAATTGATGTCACAAGGTTGTGTGTGCGGGACATTCCAGTTTGCATGAAAACCAACGTCCCCATGAAGTGATTCTCATCTGAGGGAAGCTGTCGCCTTCTGATGGGCACTATGGGTTGACAAGGATGACATGACGACCACACCGTATTAGCATGTAACCACGGCGATGGGGAATCTATGCATAGTGATTGAAAATGTGACTTCTGTAGATAAGAAAATAGAACATGGCGATCCAACTCCATTTCATTTAGTCTGTAGGATTTGTTAGTGGCATACATCTCTTTATTAACTTTCCTGCTCTCTCTCTCTCTTGATCTATCTCTCTCTCTCTAGTTCATACACACCCAAACTGCTACAGCTCGTAGTCATTTACAGCCTCTACAACTATTTAGTGGCTTTCTGATGACAGATGTGTTAATTGTCAACCAATTCATTCGATTGGCCTGTTAGTGAAAGATCATCGCCGCTTCGTTAGAAAATGCTAATATTTTGATCAGATAAGATTAAAACATGTCTTGTGTTTGCACTCCATTTCTGTAGACCTTGTGCCGAAGCCAAAGTATGTTGATGTTACCACGAGTCAATGAAACCACTAAATCGATCTATTTAAAACACCCAGCCCAGCAATGTGCCCTTATACTAACTTTTGGACAGTAATCTGTGCCATACCAAGACGACTGACTGATAGGAGTATTTGTGGTTCACACAGTCTTTTGTGGTTCTCAATGCCTCACAACAACTTCGGTGGGTTATTAAATCATTCAAAGACAATCTGTCCATACAAGTCAATATACACTGAACAAAAATATAAACGCAAAATGCAACAATTAAAAAAATTTGACTGAGTTAAAGTTCATATAAGGAATTCAATCAAATTAAATAAATTCATTAGGCCCTAATCTATGGATTTCACATGACTGGGAATACAGATATGTATCTGTTGGTCACAGAAACCTTAAAAAAAGGTAGGGTCGTGTTCGTTGTCCGTAGCTTATGCCTGCCCATACCATAACCACACCGCCACCGTGGGGCACTCCGTTCACAACATTGACATCAGCAAACCGCTCGCCCACACGACACCATACATGCTATTTACCATCTGGCTGGTACAGTTGAACCTGGGATTAATCCGTGAAGAGCCCACTTCTCCAGCATGCCAGTGTCAGTTACGACGCCAAACTACAATCAGGTCAAAACCCTGGTGAGGACGACTAGCACATAGAAGAGCTCCCTGAGATGGTATCTGACAGTTTGTGCAGAATTACTCGGTTGTGCAAACCCACTGTTTCATCAGCTGTCCAGGTGTCTTGTCTCAGACAATCCCACAGGTGAAGAAGCCGGATGTGGAGGTCCTGGGCTGGCGTGGTTGCACATGGTCTGCAGTTGTGAGGCCGGTTGGACATACTGCCAAATTCTCTAAAACGACGTTGGAGGCAGCTTACGGTAGAGAAATTAACATTAAATTCTCTGGCAACAGCTCTGGTGGACATTCCTGCAGTCAGCATGCCAATTGCACGCTCCCTCAAAACTTGAGACATCTGTGGCATTGTGTTGTGTGACATAACTACACATTTTAGAGTGTCCTTTAATTGTCCCCAGCACAAGGTTCACCTGTGTAATGATAATGCTGTTGATATGCCACACCAGTCAGGTGGATGGATTATCTTAGCCAAGGACAAATGCTCACTAACAGGGATTTGTGCTCCAAATATGGAACATTTCTGGGATCTTTTATTTCAGCTCATGAAACATGAGACCAACACTTTCCATGTTGCTTTTACATTTTGGTTCAGTATAGTTCATCAATCACTGTCATTGTCATGATGGAGCTAATGTGGAGGTGAGACTATACTCACTCCTTGAACCGTCCTCCTGCCCCTCACTGAACATTACAGAAGATACAACCTCAGTTGGTGCAGTTACTAAAGTAATACTAATTAGATAGGCATGTTGATTGGATAGAAATTGAGCCTCGCTTTCTTCTAAGGCTTTGAGAGAAATCATCGCACTATAGTTTGTTATTAAGAAAATTCTTAATTTAGCCTGATGACGTCTCACAGTTTTCCTCATACATTACCCTACATTACATACTGTATATTTTCCAGCTGCACTGCAAAAATCACAGCATACTTCATATTGTCCCTAATTTGGCTTTATTGAACTGATAAAGAGCTAACGCATTAAACATTTTTGCCAGCGTGATGCAAATTTAGGGTTATTGCGTTTTATGATTTTTACATTATTGAGGCTGGGGATTTTTCACTGAAATAAGATGGGCTGTGCCATTATTTTATAATTATTGGAGCAATTTTTCCCATACAAAAAAGGGTCACTTTCCTAACTCAGCAAAGACATATTCCTATTAAACTAATTTGCCTACATGCAAATTTGTAATTTTTCCCTCATTAACTATTTATCAGAGACAAGAAAAAATATATTCATGAAGGAGAGAGGGGAGCAGCCCGACAGAGCTGAAACTAATATTTTGCAACTCTAATGATTTTTTGCATCCTTAATTAGATAGAATAAGGTTGATATGATTAGGTCAGGATGTAGTGTTTTTCATTAAAAATACATTTTAGAAACTGTATTCCAAATGTGCCCTTGCAATTAAATAATGAATCCAATGAGTTTCTTTTTACGGACCCAATTAATATGAGAGTGGAGGGCGTAATTTTAATAACAATGAGCCACGAGGCCAAGAGAGAAGGAGGGAAGAAGGGATAAAGAAAGAGAGGGAAACAGAGATATTCAAAGGTACAGTATAGTGATTGTGTGACTGGACACAGAATGTTTTGAGGGTCAAGGTGATTCTCTTCACCAGTCCCCAGTCACAGCTCATAATCTAACTATTTCTCTTCACCTGTCCCCAGTCACAGCTCATACGAGCGAGAATTTCAAACTGAACAAAGACAACCTCAAGGGCAGACATATTTTGTTTTCTCTCTGATAGAATGTAAGTACACGGTTCAACACTGACTCTGAACAAGGTTCAATCCAGCACAAGGAAACGGGAGAGGGTAATGGCGACGTTAACTAAATCCAGTTTCCTCTCATGGTGCCTTCTGCCATATTTTTGACACAATCCTTCCTACCGTTTACTGTACATGTGATGTTGTTTCCCTCCAGCGCTAAATCAATAATAAATCTGCAAAATATCCTATTATTGTCGAACTTCTAATTTTCACGAGCCAATAGTAAAACATAGTCAAATTTAACTTTCTTACGCCTCGCTGGTCTTCCAGGTCAGATTGTGTACGATCAGTTCTATTGCTTGAACCCTTGGATATTACTACAGGTGGTGACATCAGATAAAAGCTGTTGAGCGGATCCTATGTGGATGAGTAGGCCTAGCTACACTTACTGTACACCTGAGTAGCAATTTGATCTGAACACTTGCGGAGGAAGCAGAGTTTCCATCAGTCTTATTACCTAGTTGATGGGGATGGATACACCCAGTTGCCAATATCATCTCTTAGATCATCTACATCTATACCAAGATCCAAGTTCCTCTCATTTTGTTGCCTTTAAAATGTCTCTAGTTCCAGGGTAGTTACAACGGATGCCAGGCTGACTACCTTCTGTGTTAGTTAGAACACGGCTGTGGGAGTCTACAGCAACCAAAAACTCATAGTGGAGCTCAGCTTGGTCGGTAATGAGCACATTAATTATGTAGAGGCACTGATGCAGATGGACCTAATTGTCTGCCGTCACCCTCTTGATTACTGTACCTGGAAGGGAGGTGTTAATTTCGGTAATACTTAAGCAGGTTCGCAAACTGTTTTTTCAGAGTGGGGGCCGTGACAGTGACGGAGGAGAGCCCTACCTCACTAGAGTCGTCCTCGTAGTCGTTATTCACCAGAAGTTTCTGGGTGACATTGCGCTAATGGGAGTCATCATCTAGTTGATGGCCCCGGAGATGTTTTTGCAACCGAACGGCAGTCGACAACATCGTGGCGGCAGCGTTTGTCTCCGTATGTCTAGGTAATGGGTTACCAGGAGCGAATTTGGGGGAACACCCAAGGTGCTTTGCAAAACATGCTCGTGGGGGGTAAACCTGTCGAGGTAAGGATGGCACAGATTGGAGCTCTAATGATAACTGGGACCGCGAGGCTCGATGTGATCTCCCTCCTAATCTATACTAGGTTCCTCATGTTACCACTTGACCAGATTTCAGCATCACTTTCTCACTCAATGTAACTTCTAACCCATAGAAATTACCATAACACATCTTTTGAATTGACCATTAAAATTGTTATTCTCTTTATCCTGTATCTGTTTCAGCCCTCTCAACAATCTCCTCTGATCTACTTAAAAACAATGCTGCAAACCCAGAGAACTCATAAGCAGGCGGTAAGATGATACTTATTGATATTCACCAGACTAGTTGAACCTTGCCATCTGAACCCAACCTCCTGATTCCTGCTCTGCGCTTATGTACAGTACAGTAAAACGAGACTGTATAGGAGCTCAGAGACGACCTCCTCCTCCACCCCCACTAAGGGAACAGGCCCCGTCACCCCAAAACAGGGGAGCGTTAGACCATGACGAGAAGTCCCAGGAACCGTTTGTCACTGGAACAATGGCCCAGAGAGCCCCCCTACAGGAACCCAAAACAGGAAGACAGGAAGTGGAAAGGAGTTGACGTGTCGCCGTGGTAATACAGGAGTGGTCATCTGGAATCGATGGGGGTAGTGGGGGGGGTCACAAAGGGCAGCTCCCCCATCACCCCTCACCCCCCCCATAGAGTGGGGGGTGTATGTGTATGTGTGTGTTGCATTATGTCTGAGAGTGGCTTCTTCAATTACAGGGGGCTATTAGTGGACAGTGCTGTGAGCCTCCGTGGCCCCGGGCTACAGCAGCTAGCCAGCCAGCCAGGCACAGTGAACACGAGCACAACCGCTCCACTGGCCGCTGCATTAGAGTGCTCAATATGAGATGTGACTGCAAAGGGTACATGCCTGTGTTGGTGAAAAGGTCATGGACTTTGGGGGGCAGTAATGTGTGAAAGCGCTGCAGTCGCACAATGGTTAAAGAAAGAAAACATAATATAGAAGCCCCCCCCCCACTCTCGAAATGCTGCAGCTCTGCCTCCATTTGTTAGTACCTCTGCATTCACCCAGGGCAACCCTGTCAAAGGGTTAGCAGCTGATTCGCCGAAGATCCCCCACATCTCTGAGAAAGCGTCTGTTTGCCTATAAAGAGATGCAGCCTTTGTTGTAATTGCAGTCGTTGTTGGAATTGCAGCCGTTTTTGTAATTGCAGCCATTGTTGTAATTGTAGCTATTGTTGTAATTGCAGCCATTGTTGTAGTTGCAGACATTGTTGTAATTGCAGCCATTGTTGTAATTGCAGCCCTTGTTGTAATTGTGAAACACCTCAAACTGAAGGGGGAAGTCAGTTTGTTATGTGCAGTCCATGTATTTACAGAGTTGGGCAAACTCATTTAGCAAAATACAAAAATAGAAATATTAAACATTCATGAAAATACAAGTGTTGCACACTATTCAAAAGCTTAGAATATTGGTAATCTCACAGCGTTGTCATATTTCAAAAAGGCTTTACGGCGAAAGCATAACATTTGATTGTCTGAGGACAGCACCCCGCATACTTCCTGCATTAGCATAATAACATAACCATAATAACATGTCACAAAACTCTAAAATAGCGATAAAATAAATTGCTTACCTTTCAAGATCTTCCTCTGATGGCAATCCAAAGGGTCCCAGCAACACAATAAATGGTCCTTTTGTTCGAAAAGTCCCTCTTTACATCCCAAAAGCTCCGTTTGGTTGCCACGTTTTGTTCAGAAATCCACCGTCCCGCTCGTTGAATATATAGACATAGATAACATAAAAAACACACCTATAAACTTTGTCCAAACAACTCAAACAACGTTTCTAATCGATCCTCAGGTACCATAATATGTATATAAATGATCATATTTCACACGGATAATATCCTGGTCGATAGAAAAGGAAAAAAACGAAGTGCACGCTCTCAGTCACGCGCGCCAAAGAGAAGAGTCCACTCCTGAGTCAACTGACAAAAACAGCTCTTACTCCTTGGTTTTAAAAAAAAAAAAGCCTGAAACCTTGTCTAAAGACTGTTGACATCTAGTGGAAGCCATAGGAACTGCAATCTTGGAGCTAGATCCCCCTGCTATCAATAGCATGTCAATGGAAAAAATCACAAAATCAGACTTTCTGGATGGATTTTCCTCTGGTTTTCGCCTGCCAAATCAGTTCTGTTATACTCACGGACATTATCTTAACAGTTTTAGGAACTTCAGAGTGTTGTCTATCCAATACTACTAATTATGTGCATACTACTAATTATGTCCAGACTCTCCGAACCTTCGAACACTGCGCCGCTCCCGAACAGGTTAATGAGACACTAGCATGGCTGCCATACAATGTTGTAGTGTCATGTAAATCCATCATATTGCAGAAATCTCAAAGTGCCAAGTCTCTAAATTCATGTCTCTGGGTATGTGTCCCTCTCCGACACTGAACCGTCCCTGTTGGCTACTTGTGTTAGCTCCCCATACCTCCTCCCAGGCCCATAGAAACAGAGGCATCGGTAGAAAGGATCTCGTCTTTGAACTCGTTCGTGTGAACGTTTAATTACTGGGAGTGTCAGCCTTAATGTGTCCCTCACCATTAATCCAGGAAGAGGATATTATTATCTCTCCTCCCTAAACCCTGGGCTGGCTTTTCTCTGGGAGCCCGAGATGGAGAGAGTCAGAGAGAAAGAAAGAAGGAGAGAGAGAGGGTTAGGGAGAGAGAAATTGCGAGATGGAGATAGACAGAAAGAGAATAGGAGAGTGAGAGAGGGAGGGACAGAGAAAGAGAGAGAGAGAGAGACCCATCACATAATAATGAGGAAATGGGTCTGGCTGGTTAGCAGCCCCCACCCTGCACCCCCTGACACATGACCGACAGATACAAACTAACACAAACACAGATTACTTTCCAAAGTGGATGTTTTCTATTTGGTGTTTTTTTTTCACTTGTAGATATTTGGGGTGGGGGGGAATGGTACTTGTCTTTTAATTTCATCCTAATATGTTGTATTCTCTGTCAGCTGTCAAAACAACGTCCAGCTGGAAGCCACAAAATGTAGTCCACATGTTGAAGTCCTGCCTCTCCCTCTGCCTGCCCGGCTCTAATGGATCCCTGGCCCATTCACTTGCAATCCATAATGCAAACCAGAAGGTAGAAATTGGACTGTCGGGAGGAGTGAGCAAGTGTTCTTCAGCGGCACACAGAAGAGAAAATGGGATTTTTAAAGAGAGCTCATCTCGCACCGTGTTTGAGCGTTTTGCGGCCTCACAGGATGAGTCTAATTTGTCTTGTGGTGGAGGGAAAATAAATAATTTCATCTGAGGATTAGCAGGGAAGGTTTGCTAGTTCGGAGACCAATGAGATGTGCTCAATAATCTAAATAATTACTGTTTGCTCCATTGACAAGTAGTTAATGAACAAATAAAAAAAAACAGGAATTGATCTGTAGAAAGTGGTGGGGGTGGTGAGACTTGGTGGTGGAGAGTCAGTGGTTGTAGACATTTGGATTTAATTTTAGCATTATTAAAAGCAGTACCATTATTAATAAAAGTACGTATCCTTCTTTACAATCCTGTGACACTACGAGAACCAGCTTGCATGTGAATCCATCAACTCTTTCACTTTCTGACCATCCATTTGTTAGTATTTTCTCTCCTCCTCCTGGGTTCCTTTTAAGAGTTTGACCTTGACTTTGTCCTGTGGCCCAGGGGGGAGCAGGGCTGCTGATTGTGACAGGTGTCTAGTCTTAACAGAACGGATGATGACATCCTCTGGAGAGATAGGTTGGAGGGACTTTAATATCTCTTATCTCTCTCATAACCGCATAGATAGATATACAGCACTGCACTGGCAAGGTGGCCCCGCTATAAGCATAGAATCCCAGGTCTAATTTTGTTATCACCAGTTATCCTCTGAAGCCTTGAAGGGCCGAACGGAATGAAACAGCTCTTAAGTGGCCGGAGAGAAAATCAAGAGAGATGTTTCACTTTAGCGGCTGTTTTATTTTTATTTTAGTACAAAGTACAGTAGCATTGCCTACAGGTACGTGGTACATCATGAAGAAAGCTTCATATGGCTGCGGATTTACAGGCTCCTGATGAATTGTGCTATTTTGTGTGTTTTCTTCTGCTGTTTTTAACCTTTTTTTGTACATAATGTTACCTCCATTGTTTCTTATGATCGAAAAGAGCTTCTGGACATCAGAACAGTGATTACTCACCTCGAACTGGACGAGATTTTTTTTTTTTTATGAGTCGGACGCGAAGGACCAGGACCTTCCGGACCAGGTCCGTCATCCGTCTGAAGAGGAGACGCCGTTACAGAGGTCAGAGAGCCGGATGCCTGGCGAGACAGTGTCAGCGAGTGGATATTCCGCTTTTACCCTCCGTTCTGCTGGCGAATGTATAATCACTGGAGAATAAGCTGGATGAGCTTTGTTCAAGACTAACAAGATCAACAGGACATTCAAAACTGTAATATTCTATGTTTCACCGAGTCGTGGCTGAACAAGGACATGGATAATATACAGTTAGCTGGGGTTTTTGTGCATCGGCAAGATAGAACAGCAGCCTCCGGTGTGTCTCTTTGTCAACAACAGCTGGTCCGCGATCTCTAATATTAAAGAAGTCTCAAGGGTCTGCTCATCTGAGTTAGAGTATCTCATGATAAGCTGTAGACCATACTATTTACCAAGAGTTTTCATCTATATTCTTCATAGCTGTCTACCACCACAAACCAATGCTGGCGCTAAGACCACACTGTATAAGCGGTATAAGGGCATATCAAGCAACAAAATTCTCATCCAAAGGTGGCGCTCCTAGTGGCCGGGGACTTTAATGCAGGTAAACTATGATCCGTTTTCAACCATAAGCCATGGATTACAGGCAACATCTGCACTGAGCTAAAGGCTAGAGCTGCCGCTTTCAAGGAGAGGGACACTAATCCGGACACTTATATGAAATCCCGCTACGCCCTCCAACCAACCATCAAACAGGCAAAGCATCAATACAGGACTAAGATCAAATTCTACTACACCGGCTCTGATGCTCATCGGATGTGGTGGGGCTTGCAAACTTTTACGGATTACAAAGGGAAACACAGCTGCGAGCTGCCCAGTGATGTGATCCTACCACACAAGCTAAATGCCTTCTATGCGCGCCTCGAGGCAAGCAACACTGAACCATACTTGAGAGCACCAGCTGTTCCCGACAACTGGGTGATCACACTCTCCGTAGCCGATGTGAGTAAGACCTTTAAACAAGTTAATATTCACAAGGCCGCAGGGCAAAATGGATTACCAGAATGTGTACTCAGAGCATGCGCTAACCAGCTGGCATGTATCTTCACTGACATTTTCAAACTCTCCCTGACCCAGTCTGTAATACCTACATGTTTCAAGCAGACCACCATAGTCCCTGTGCCCAAGAACACCAAGGTAACCTGCCTAAATGACTACTGCCCCGTACCATGTTTGTAGCCATGAAATGGTTTGAAAGGTTGGTCATGGCTCACATCAACACCATCATCTCAGAAAACCTGGACCCACTCCAATTTGCATACTGCCCCAACAGATCCACAGATGACGCAATTACTATTGGACTCCACACTACCCTTACACACCCGGACAAAAGGAACACCTACCTAAGAATGCTGTTCATTGACCACAGCTCAGCGTTCAACACCATAGTGCCCTCCAAGCTCATCACCAAGCTAAGGACCCTGGGACTGAACACCTCCCTCTGCAACTGGATCCTGGACTTCCTGACGGGCCACCCGCAGGTGGTGAGGGGTGGCAACAACACATTCGCCATGCTGACCTTCAACACGGGGGCCCCTCAGGGGTGCATGCTTAGTCCCCTCCTGTACTCCCTGTTCACCCACAACTGCGTGACCACACATGACTTCAACACCATCATTACGTTTTCCGACAACACGACAATGGTAGGCCTGATCACCGATGACGATGAGACAGCTTATAGGGAGGAGGTCAGAGACCTGGCAGGGACTCTCAGAGACTCTTCCTCAGTGTAAGCAAGACAAAGGATGAGTATGCCCCCATTCACATCAACTGGTCTGTAGTGAAGCGGGTCGAGAGCTTCAAGTTCCTTGGTGTCCACATCACTAAGGACCTATCATTGTCCAAACACACCAAGAGGGCCTCTTCTCCCTTAGGAGGCTGAAAAAAAAGACCTCAGGTCTTCAAAAGGTTATACAGCTGCACCATCGAGAGCATCCTGACTGGTTGCATCACCGCTTGGTATGGCAACTGCTTGACATCTGACCTCAAGGCGCTACAGAGGGCAGTGCGTATTGCCCAGTACATCACAGCTTCCTGCCATCCAGGACCTCTATACCAGGTGGTGTCAGAGGAAGGCCCTAAAAACTGTCAAAGACTCCAGCCAACCAAGTCATAGACTTTTCTCTCTGCTACTGCACGACAAGCGGTACCGGAGCGTCAATTCTGGGACCAAAAAACTCCTTAACACTTCTACCCGAAGCCATAAGACTGCTGAACAGTTAATCAAATAGCCACCCAGACTATGTGCATTCACCACCTTATTTTATTATTATTTATTACGACTCTGACTCTCTTGCACAAGCTCGTTGTACACTCACTGGACTCTAACCACACACTCACACATACTGCACTGACACTCCAACACACACTCACACGGACACACACACAAAACACACACACACGTACATATTGACGCCACACACAAACACATATGTTCACATTCCTTCACAATCTTCACATATACGCTGCTGCTATTCTCTTTTTATTATCTGTGCATAGTCACTTTACCGCTACCTACATATACATATTACCTCAATTACCTTGACTAACCCGTGCACCAGCACATTGACTCGGTACCGGTACCCATTGTATACAGCCTCGTTATAGTTATTTTATTGTGTTACTATTTTTCCTTTAGTTTATTTAGCACATTTTTTATATGGGCTTGTAAGTAACCATTTCACGGTAAGGTCTACACTTGTTGTATTCGGCGCATGTGACAAATAACATTTGATTTGATATCAACCATTTTGTTTGTCATCAGTTAATGTTTTAATGAGCGGTCGCC
>QNTS01007780.1:11483-26723 GCA_003317085.1 Hucho hucho
TGTGTGTGTGTGTCTCTGTGTGTGTGTGTGTCTGTCTGTGTGTGTGTGTGTGTGTGTGTGTGTGTGTGTGTGTGTGTGTGTGTGTGTGTGTGTGTGTGTGTGTGTGTGTGTGTGTGTGTGTGTGTGTGTGTTCATTCACAGGAGTTCTGAGCAATGACTGCAGCTCTATTATGTGTGTGTTTGCAGTGCTGTTCCATAGTCACAAGGCCCATCATAGGGTCCTTTATAGTAATGTATCTATACAAACAGGTCTTTACTGTTACCAAACACCAGCTCCCTCTCTCTCTATCCCTATTTCTCTCTTTTCCCATTTCTCCTTCTCTCTGTGTCAACATCAAACTTTATGAAATCTTATTTACAGTGAAGTCAGAGTGAACACATTATACAACAGCATGCCCCATGGAGAAATAGAGGAAGGGAGAGAGACATGAATGAAGAGAGGGATGGAGGTGATGATGATGATGATGATGATGATGATGGAAGGAGAGGTTGCATCAGCCCCCCCACCAGGAGAGGGAGAGAAGGTCACGTAAAGGAGAGAGGAACAAGGGAAGTGCAGAGAGAAGCGTGCAGAGTCACATCACTGACATTTGGGTGAGAGGGAGAAAGAGAGTGATTGCACATGGGTTGAATGTTGAACTCTTGATTTGAATCCCCTGTGTGTATCAGATGGGGTGTGGGGTTACAAAAAAAAGAATGGAAGGAAACGTGAGTGAGTGCCATTAGTCTTTCTGTGTGTACGTTCTCTCTCTCTCTCTCTCTCTCCCTTTAAAACAGGATAGAAATGATATCAGATGTCGCTCCACTCAAACAAAGAGCTGTGGTCATAAGAGTCTCCCACCATTATACAGACCAGGTTTCCCATATGAGTCTCCCACCATTATACAGACCAGTGGAGGCTGCTGAGGGGAGGATGGCTCATAATAATAGCTGGAACGGAGCAAATGGAATGGCGTCAAACAAATGGAAACCATGTGTTTGTGATACAGACCAGGTTTCCCATTTGAGTCTCCTACCATTAAACAGACCAGGTTTCCCATATGAGTCTCCTACCATTATACAGACCAGGTTTCCCATTTGAGTCTCCTACCATTAAACAGACCAGGTTTCCCATATGAGTCTCCTACCATTGTACAGACCAGGTTTCCCATACGAGTCTCCTACCATTATACAGACCAGCTTTCCCATACGAGTCTCCTACCATTATACAGACCAGCTTTCCCATACGAGTCTCCTACCATTATACAGACCAGGTTTCCCATATGAGTCTCCTACCATTATACAGACCAGGTTTCCCATATGAGTCTCCTACCATTAAACAGACCAGGTTTCCCATATGAGTCTCCTACCATTATACAGATCAGTTTTCCCATACGAGTCTCCTACCATTAAACAGACCAGGTTTCCCATATGAGTCTCCTACCACTAAACAGACCAGGTTTCCCATATGAGTCTCCTACCATTAAACAGACCAGGTTTCCCATGGTTAGTGTTGACGAAGGAAAATTATGTCTATGCACATTTTTTTATTGTTATCAGAAAAAAACGATCTGTATATAACATTATTACTGGTTATGCATAGGCCTACATACACACACACACACACACACACACGCAACACACACACACCCAATAAAGTCGTTGTGGTGATAAAGAGACTGTCATATCTGTATTACTAAGCCAGGGGGCACAACACAGCACGGCATCCATAACTGACTCTGTTCATAATGACAGTAGAGTAATGCTGAGAGGAGATTAAATACAATAACAGCACTATGACAGAGGGGGGTTATTCCACTGGAAAATAAAGAATACATTTAAATACGCACTTTAAATAATTCAACACACACTCACACATTGTTAGCATACAGTACATTCAGAAAGTATTCAGACCCCTTGACTTTATCCACATTTTGTTACCTTACAGCCTTATTCTAAAATGGATCAAATAAAATATGTCCTCATCAATCTACACACAATAGCCCATAATGACAAAGCAAAAACAGTTTTTTTTGACATTTTTGTAAACGTATTACATATAACAAACAGAAATACCTTATTTGCATACAGTACCAGTCAAAAGTTTGGACACATCTACTCATTCAAGGGTATTAATTTATTTTTACTATTTTCTACACTGTAGAATAATAGTGAAGACATCAAAACTATGAAATAACACAAATGGAATCATGCAGTAACCAAAAAAGTGTTAAACAAATCAAAATATATGTCACATTTGAGATTCTTCAAAGTAGCCACCCTTTGCCTTGATTACAGCTTTGCACACTATTGGCATTCTCTCAACCTGCTTCACCTGGAATGCTTTTCCAACAGTTCTGAAGGAGTTCCCACATATGCTGAGCACTTGTTGGCTGCTTTTCCTTCACTCTGCGGTCCAACTCATCCCAAACCATCTCAATTGGGTTGAGGTCGGGTGATTGTGGTGGCCAGGTCATCTGATGCAGCACTCGATCACTGTCCTTCTTGGTCAAATAGCCCTTACACAGCCTGGAGGTGTGTTTTGGGTCATTGTCCTGTTGAAAAACAAATGATAGTCCCACTAAGCGTATCGCTGCAGAATGCTGTGGTAGCCATACTGGTTAAGTGTGCCTTGAATTATAAATAAATCACTGACAGTGTCACCAGCAAAGCACCCCCACACCATCACACCTCCTCCATGCTTAACGGTGGGAACCACACATGTGGAGATCATCTGTTCGCCTACTCTGTCTCACAAAGACACGGCGGTCGGAACCAAAAATCTCAAATTTGGACTCATCAGACCAAAGGACAGATTTCCACCGGTCTAATGTCCATTGCTCGTGTTTCATGGACAAAGCAAGTCTCTTCTTATTATTGGTGTCCTTTAATAGTGGTTTCTTTGCAGCAATTCGACCATGGAGGCCTGATTCACGCAGTCTCCTCTGAACAGTTGATGTTGAGATGTGTCTGTTACTTGAACTCTGTGAAGCACTTATTTGGGCTGCAATTTCTGAGGCAAGTAACTCTAATGAACTTATCCTCTGCAGCAGAGGTAACTCTGGGTCTTCCTTTCCTGTGGCGGACCGCATGAGAGACAGTTTCATCATAGCACTTTTTTTTTTTTTGCGACTGCAATTGAAGAAACTTTCAAAGTTCTTGAAATGTTCCGTCTTGATTGACCTTCAAGTAATGATAGACTGTCATTTCTCTTTGATTATTTGAGCTGTTCTTGCCATAATATGGACTTGGTCTTTTACAAAATAGGGATATCTTCTGTATACCACCACTACCTTGTCACAACACAACTGATTGGCTAAAACACATTAAGAAGGAAAGAAATTCCACTATTTAACTTTTACCAAGGCACACCTGTTAATTTAAATGCATTCCAGGTAACTTCCTCATTAAGCTGGTTGAGAGAATGCCAGGACTGTGCAAAGCTGTCATCAATGCAAAGGGTGGCTACTTTGAAGAATCTCAAATATAAAATATATTTTGATTTGTTTAACACTTTTTTTGGTGACTACATGATTCCATGTGTTATTTCATAGTTTTGATGTCTTCACTATTGTTCTACAATGTAGAACATTGTTAAAATAAAGACAAAACCTTGAATGAGTAGGTCTGTCCAAACTTTTGACTGGTACTGTAAGTATTCAGACCATTTGCTTTGAGACTCGAAATTGAGCTCAGGTGCATCCTGTTTCCATTGATCATCCTTGAGATGTTTCTACAACTTGATTGGAGTCCACCTGTGGTGGTTGGATTGGACATGATTTGGAATGGCACACACCAATCTATATAAGGTCCACAGTTGACAGTGCATGTCAGAGCAAAAACCAAGCCATGAGGTTGATGGAATTGTCCTTAGAGCTCTGAGATAGCATTGTGTCGAGGCACAGATCTGGGGAAGGGTACCAAAAAATGTCTGCAGCATTGAAGGTCCCCAAGAACACAGTGGCCTCCATCATTCTTAAATGGAAGAAGTTTGGAACCACCAAGACTCTTCCTAGAGCTGGCCGCCCGGCCAAACTGAGCAATTGGTGGAGAAGGGCCTTGGTCAGGGCTGACCAAGAACCCGATGGTCACTCTGACAAACCTTTAGAGTTCCTCTGTGGAGATGGGAGAACCTTACAGAAGGACAACCATCTCTACAGCACTCCACTAATCAGGCCTTTATGGTAGAGTGGCCAGACGGAAGCCACTCCTCAGTAAAAGGCACATGACAGCCCGCTTGGAATTTGCCAAAAGGCACCTAAAGGACCCTCAGACCATGGGGCACAAGATTCTCTGGTCTGATTAGTGGAGTGCTGAACTCTTTGGCCTCAATGCCAACCGTCCGTCTGGAAGAAACCTGGCACCATCTCTACGGTGAAGCTTGGTGGCGGCAGCATCATGCTGTGGGGATGTTTTTCAGCGGCAGGTACTGGGAGACTAATAAGGATCAAGGGAAAGATGAAAGGAGCAAAGTACAGAGAGATCCTTGATGAAAACCTGCTCCACAGCGTTCAGGACCTCAGAGTGGGGCAAAGGTTCACCTTCCAACAGGACAACGACCCTAAGCACACAGCCAAGACAACACAGGAATGGCTTTGGGACAAGTCTCTGAATGTCCTTGAGTGGCCCAGCCAGAGCCCGGACTTGAACCCGATCTAACATCTCTGGAGAGACCTGAAAATAGCTGTGCAGCGACTCTCCCCATCCACCTTGACAGAGCTTGAGAGGATCTGCAGAGAAGAATGGGAGAAATTCCCTAAATATAGGTGCACCAAGCTTGTAGGGTCATACCCAAGAAGACTCTAGGCTGTAATCGCTGCCAAAGATGCTTCAATAAAGTGTTTTAATTTTACCTTTATTTAACTAGGCAAGTCAGTTAACTTCTTAGGGAGCGGCTCCCGAGGTGACGGTTTTGGAGAGTCTGGCGTGCCCAAAGTAAAATGCCTCCCACTCAGGCCCAGAAAATAGGATATGCACATAATTAGTACTATTGGATAGGAAACACTCTGAAGTTTCTAAGAGTGTTAAAATATTGTCTGTGAGTATAACAGAACTGATATAACAGGCGAAAACCTGAGGAATTTCTGTCCTGGAAAAAGTGTTTTTGACACATTGCCTCATTTTGAACCCCTCCCTATTGAAANGAAGTGGTCATCGGATGTAAACAGAAGAGGATGCGCGTTCACGGGCTCGCGCGCGCTGTGGTTTTTTCCTTTCCTATCGTCCAGTTTATAATCCGGTTGAAATATTATAGTAAATATACATAAAAGTGTTCCTAAGGATACATTATCAATGATGTTTGATTGTTCTTGGACAAGTGTATAGGTATAGGTTGAACGAGTTCTCTTCACGGTTCAATGGGCGAGTGGACACTGTATTTTATGAACATATTGCGCCAACCAAACGGAGATTTATGGATATAATAAATGACTTTTTCTAACAAAAGAACCATTGGATGTCTTCGTTGGACACTTGGGAAGCCCTCAGCAGAAGTTCTTCAAAAGGTAAGGGATTTGTTTTCGCTGTGAAATGTGTTTTGTGTGAACCGCGATGGTTTATGAATTTATGCTAATGGGAAATATTGGAGGTGCTACCCTCGAACAATCAAATGTTGTGCTTTTGCCGTAAAGCCTTTTTGAAATCTGACAATGCTGTGATATTGCCAAGAAGCTGAGCTTTTGATGACTATGCAACACTTGTATATTGATGAATGTTTAATAATTCAACTTTTGGATTTTGACGCCTTGCATTTCACCGGGTAGTGTCAGGAGTGGGGCGCTAGCGCTAGTGCCCCAATGCTCCCTAAGTAGTTAAGAACAAATTCTTATTTACAATGACAGCCTAGGAACAGTGGGTTAACTGCCTTGTTCAGGGGCAGAACGACAGATTTTTACCTTGTCAGCTCGGGGATTTGATCTAGCGACCTTTCAGTTACTGGTCCAACGCTCTAACCACTAGGCTACCTGCTGTACTGAGTAAAGGATCTGTATACTTATGTAAATGTAATATTTCCTCTTTTTTTTAAGAAGTTTGCTAAAAATTTTAAAAACCACTTTTTGCTTTGTCATTATAGGCTATTGTGTGTAGATTGATGAGACATTTAACAAAAAAATGAATAAGCCTGTAACGTATCAAAATGTGGAAAAAGTCAAGGGCTCTGAATACTTTCCGAATGCACCTTTATGCCTGTGTAGTGTGTAGCCCACATCTAGCTGTGGTGTGCTGTGATCTTGTAAAAATAAAGGATTAAGAGACAGAAATAAAGAAAGAATCAGCACGTTACAATGACAATCAAAATCATACAATTGTGCCTTTAAAGACAGACATTCATTCATCTTAATCAAGGTTAGGTTAATTGTTTCTAACCTCCAACCACACAGATGGAAAAACACCATGGAAAGTGTAGAGTCAAGTCTATTTGTTTCTAAGCCCAACAACTCCACTGCAAAGTCTGCCCCTGCATTTAATCTGTCTCACTTTAGGTTACTTGCCTAAAGGGAAAAATGGGCCTACAGAAAACTAGTGTCCGCTCAGCTGTAACACAAACATTTATCTCCACATCTAGAGCTTGAAACATGTCTTCTTCACAATCTAACATCTGATAAGTCAAAACTTGTTCGACAAAAATAGCCTGAGGGAAGTATTTTGGCCTAACTATGAGTCTGACAACTTGTTAGGTCTGGGGAGAAAAGACCAGCGCTGCTCAGCGCTTCCCTCTAGCAGTAGAAACGCGAACAGCGCCGTACGTATACAAAATATTACACAGAGAGGTTGGTTCTGTGTTTCTGGGAAATTTCGTTAGTCTTTTTGGGATCGAGTAGGCTCGTAAAGAAAATCTTTGCTATTAATAATGGCAATCCAGGAAACAACAGGATACACCCCAGCCTTCCTCAGTGGTAGGCTATATAAAATACAATACCACATGGTTAAATTAATCAATAGGTAGCCTAATTTTACATATTTGGTAAGCGTTCAGCCTAATTATAATATTCATGATCTATGTTAATTAATAAAACATATTTAAAAAATAATATGTTCTGCGTTTGCTCTTTTCGTTTTATCATTTTGTTGACTTCTCATTTCTACTGGATGTGGACAATTGAATACTCTAACCTTACTGCTGGTTTTAACATAAAACAATCTCTGGTGGGTTAGGTAAAACTTTATTTTACAGTCTGTTTTCTACTTAATAGACGACGAAGAAAATGCATTGTAAAATGGTAATTACATAATTAGTACCTATTACAATGTTGTTTTCTTTGGGTATTAAATAAAGCACCACCATTATTTAGAACCTTAAATAGATTTCATTTAATTGTATATAAACGAACAAGTTAATAAACTATAGTAGAACTAGACTACTTGTAGAATTCAATGC
Organism: Hucho hucho; assembly: GCA_003317085.1. NCBI lineage: Eukaryota > Metazoa > Chordata > Actinopteri > Salmoniformes > Salmonidae > Hucho > Hucho hucho. Next base: position 18,841 of record QNTS01007780.1, read on the forward strand.
GGATCTTGTTCCTCAAAATGTGTATTCGTCCTGTTGTGTGTGTGTGTATGAGTGAGTGAGTGAGTGAGTGAGTGAGTGAGTGAGTGAGTGAGTGAGTGAGTGAGAGAGAGAGAGAGAGAGAGAGAGAGAGGACTGGGAATGTACGTGTTGTGCTGAAAGAAGGTGGGTTATTTCGCTGAGGATCCTGGGTACATAGCTCAATAGTAATACAGCGAAGAGGACTTTAAACACACATGCAACGCAACAACACAGGGACGAGAGAAAACGGAGAACACACACATTGTTGCGCTGGATTTTACGGGTCTCTATGTACACTGTAAATACGCTTAGTTTAGTTACATTGTATTCACATAATCGCTTCTGTAACCTACCCCATTGATATGACCGCGTCCTGTTCCGATTGCTTGGGGAGAGAGAGTACAACAACAGGAATTAATTCTAGCTACACCGTTCTGGTCCCCTCGAGTCGGTTTACCGGGAAATGGTAACGTTTGCACCGCATTGGAAGGACCATGGTTGAGGCGAGCAGCAAATTTCTCCTGATTGTAGTCGGCTCCGTCTGTTTTATGCTGATCTTATATCAATACGTCGCGCCTGGGGTTATCAATTTCGGCTCACCACACGGATATTTCACTGAGGAGGACGATGGTGGGGACATTTTCCCTTCTCCAGACCCGCACTACGTCAAGAAATACTATTTCCCAGTCCGGGATTTGGAGCGAACGGTGGAATTTGAAATCAAAGGAGAAGACGTTATCGTGTTTTTACACATTCAGAAGACAGGAGGGACAACGTTCGGGAGACACCTGGTTCAGAATGTGAGGTTGGAGGTTCCGTGTGACTGTAGACCGGGTCAGAAGAAGTGTACCTGTTATCGACCCAACCGAAAAGAGACCTGGTTATTCTCCCGGTTCTCCACCGGTTGGAGTTGTGGCTTACACGCGGACTGGACCGAGCTAAAAAATTGTGTTCCTGGAGTTCTAGATAAAAAGGAGACCAAGATGAAAAACGAAAGGTGAGATAAAACAGGCAAGTTGACTGGTTGTATCAGGCGTGTTAGTTTTGGGCTGGATCAAAAGCGTGCACAGCCTGTGGGTCTCCAACAATTGTTGAAGATTGAAGATCGTTAATTATCGGGTGGTATGAGCACGTCATTAGGGAGCATGCCTGGACGATTCTCTCCCACTCTGTGTGTGGACTTACTGTAGCAGCAGATCAGTCGCAGTTTGTTTGACAGTGTTTTAATGACAGGCTGTCATATGAATTTGTGTTGAGCAGTTCTGTTTTTTTTATCATATCCGAAGGGATAGATTTATAGGGTAACCTACCTGTCAACTCGAATTAGCTATAAGAGAATCATGCTGTCAAACTAAGCAGTGTTAAAATAGTAGGTCTTGATCCTTCTTCAAAATTGTAGCATATCGAACACTGATGCATCGTTTTAGTGGTATGTAAAACGCTTGAAACATGTTGAATATTGATTACTGTAAACCATTGAATCAACATTGGATCAGAAATGTTGCAACTACAATTAGGCCTAAATGTATTATTTATTTTGGGGAAAAAAGCAGATCTTAGCATGCAGAAATTCATTGCTACATAGTTTAGTCCTTTATCTTCAGGGATCACTATGCAGCCAGACTGTTAGACAGATTGGCGGAGAAAACTACCATCACTTTAATTCAGATATAAGATTTGGCTCTTGCCCTTCTCTCCTGTCCTGTGTGTATGTATGTGTGTGTGTGTGTGTTGAAGTAAGAGGACCCCTGCGGGGGGTTGACTCCACTCTAATCCTGGTGATTACTTCCGCTGGTTACACACATACACTGTACTGCTGGTATTCCTGGCACAAGGCTCTGTGATGGTCAGAGGTGATGATGCGTCTAGCTACTCCTGTGTCTTCGTGTCCTCAACACAATTTTTCCCTCTCTCCCTCTTTCGCCATCTCTCTCTCTTTCCCTCCTCCCTCTATCTCTGTCTGTGATGGTGTCATTTTCTAATCAAACAGCAGGCATGCTTTCCGCTTGGTGGCTTTATAGCTGTTGGTCCTCTCCCCCTCTCCATCTCTCTCTCTTTCCCCTATTTCTCTCTCTATTTATCAGAGTGTGATTTCTACATTAGGAAAAATGTATTTTTTCATGGAAGATTTACTGCAATTTCCAAAATGTCTGTTTTACCTCATGGACAACTGTGTCCTAATGAATGGCTATATATGGGAGGAGGGGGAAGAGGAGTGGAGGAGGGGAAAGAGGAGTGTAGAGGATAAAGGGGGGGNGGGGGGGGGGGTGTAGGATGATGAGGGGATGGAAAGGGTAGAGGAGGAAGAGAGTAGATAAGGATGGTAGTGTAAGAGGAGGGGAGGGCATAGGAAGATGGGGACAGAAGAGGATGAGAGGAGGCATGGGAAAATTGGTAGGGCTTTTGAGTGAAACGATGGAGAAGAGGATGGTGAGAGTGAAGGCGGAGAGTGTTTTGTTTCGTTGCTGTGGAGGGGGAGGATTCAATTAGCATGCCTGTCAATCTGCCTGGATCACTCTCTGTTTAAGCGTCACAACGTAGATCACTGCAGGGTGAACTGTGTGCGGGTGCGTGACTGACCAGACAGGTCGTTGTGTTTTAAGCCAATCAGATTATCAGGGATTAATCTTGGTCTCTCTCTCTCTCTCTCTCTCTGTCTCTGTCTCTGTCTCTGTCTCTCTGTCTGTGTGTGTGTGTGTGTGGAATACAAGGCAAGCTTTTAGGCAGTAATTAGATGTTTGCAAACAGGTGACACACTCTACACTGAGTGTACAAAACATAAAACACATGCTCTTTCCATGACATAGACCAGCTATGATCCCTTATTGATGTCACTTGTTAAATCCACTTCAGTCAGTGTATATGAAGGGGAGGAGACAGGTTAAAGAAGGATTTTTAAGCCTTGAAACAATTTTCGTAATGTTTTGTACATTCACTGTATGTTCGGAATAGTGAAAACATTGTGAGAGACTGTATGGCTGGGAATGTGTTTCTGTCACTTCTGCTGAAACAGAGGGAGAGAGACGGGTAGAGGGAGAGAGAGAATGGGGAGCAGGGGAGAGATGGTTAGAGAGGGAGAGCCTGCACTGTGGAAATTGTCACAGTTTGCTTCATTCTCACGGTTTTTTGTGTCATGCCACTAAGTGTTTGAGAGTGCTGCCTTGTGTGTGTACAGTTGAAGTCGGAAGTTTACATACACTTAGGTTGGAGGTTGGAGTCATTAAAACTCGTTTTTCAACTACTCCACAAATTTCTTGTTAACAAAGTATAGTTTTGGCAAGTCGGTTAGGACATCTACTTAGTGTATGACACAAGTAATTTTTCCAACAATTGTTTACAGACAGATTATTTCACTTATAATTCACTGTATCACAATTCCAGTGGGTCAGAAGTTTACATCCACTAAGTTGGCTGTGCTTTTAAACAGCTTGGAAAATTCCAGAAAATTATGTCATGGCTTTAGAAGCTTCTGATAGGCTAACTGACACCATTCGAGTCAATTGGAGGTGTACCTGTGGATGTATTTCAAGGCCTACCTTCAAACTCAGTGCCTCTTTGCTTGACATCATGGGGAAATCAGAAGTTGTAGACCTCCACAAGTCTGGTTCATCCTTGGGAGAAATTTCCGAATGCCTGAAGGTACCACGTTTATCTGTACAAACAATAGTGCGCAAGTATAAACACCATGGGACCACGCAGCCGTCATACCGCTCAGGAAGGACACGTGTTCTGTCTCCTAGAGATGAACGTACTTTGGTGCGAAAAGTGCAAATCAATCCCAGAACAACAGCAAAGGACCTTGTGAAGATGCTGGAGGAAACAGGTACAAAAGTATCTATATCCACAGTAAAACGAGTCCTATGTCAACATAACCTGAAAGGCCGCTCAGCAAGGAAGAAGCCACTGTTTGAAAATCGTCATAAAAAAGCCAGACTACGGTTTGCAACTGCACATGGGGACAAAGATCGTACTTTTTGGAGAAATGTCCTCTGGTCTGATGAAGAAGAAAAAAAATAAAGCTATTTGGCCGTAATGACCATCGTTATATTTGGAGGAGGGGGAGGCTTGCAAGCCGAAGAACAGCATCCCAACAGTGAAGCACGGGTGTGGCAGCATCATGTTGTGTGGGTGCTTTGCTGCAGGAGGGACTGGTGCACTTCACAAAATAGATGGCATAATGAGGTAGGAAATTTATGTGGATATATTGAAGCAACATCTCAAGACCTCAGTCAGGAAGTTAAAGCTTGGTCGAAAATGGGTCTTCCAACTGGACAATGACCCCAAGCATACTTCCAAAGTTGTGGCTAAATGGCTTAAAGACAACAAAGTCAAGGTATTGGAGTGGCCATCACAAAGCCCTGACCTATAGAAAATGTGTGGACAGAACTGAAAAAGCGTGTGCGAGCAAGGAGGCCTACAAACCTGACTCCGTTACACCATCTCTGCCAGGAGGAATGGGCCAAAATTCACCCAACTTATTGTGGGAAGCTTGTGCAAGGCTACCCGGAACGTTTGACCCAAGTTAAACAATTTAAAAGCAATGCTACCAAGTACTAATTGAGTGTATGTCAACTTCTGACTTACTGGGAATGTGATGAAAGAAATAAAAGCTGAAATAAATAATTCTCTCGACTATTATTCTGACATTTCACATTCTTAAAATAAAGTGGTGATCCTAACTGACCTAAGACAGGGCATTGTTACTAGGATTAAATGTCAGGAATTGTGGAAAAACTGAGTTTAAATGTATTTGGCTAAGGTGAATGTAAACCTACGACTTAAACTGTAGTTTTTTTATAACTAACCTTGTGGGGATAACTTGTTCAGTCCCATTCAAAATCCTATTTTCCCTTACCTTAACCCCAAAATCTAACCTTAAACCTAACCCTAGCTCTTAAATCTAATTCTAACAATAATTCTAACCTTAACCCTGAACCCCCTAGAAAAAGCATTTGACCTTGTGGGGGCTAACAAAATGTTTGTTTGTTTGCTATTCTTGTGGGGACTTCTAGTTAAAAACAAACACGTACACACACACAGTGTGAGGTGAGAGGTTTTCTCTGTGGTGTTATCTCACACAACAAGTTGACGATAGTGACGACAGGACTACTACTAGAGTTGAGCTCTAGTTCACAACCAACCAAGGGGATTGAAGGACATGTTACATACTGCGCCACTGGGCTTCATCTAGGCCTGTTCTACTCAATGTATTTCGATCTGAACATTCCACAGTGCTGAACGCAACCCTGCTCTTTCTCTCCTAAGCGATTTCTCAGCCCACAGAACAATTAGCCATGCACTCACTGATTAGCAATTAGCCAGCATTTCTATGGTTGTTAATAAGGGCCGCTATGCTTGAAGTGGGAACATGATTACAGCCTATTAATTAGCCTAGCATTTAGCATAGCGTTAGCTGGGCAGCAGTGGAGGCTCCTCTGATGAGGAAGGGGAGGACCATCCTCCTCAGTGAATTTCATAAAAATAGTGAAACATTACAAAAGTTAGCCTTTTTAGTTAAAATTATACTAAATATATTCACGTCAGAAAATAATTAATTAAAACTCACTGTTTTGCCATGAAGGTCTACAGTAGCCTCAGCAGCACTCTGTAGGGTAGCACCATGGTGTAGCCGGAGGACAGCTAGCTTCGGTACTCCTCTGGGTACATTTAATGGTTGTCACCCCCTTCTATAGACTTGAACAGTAATTATGACAACTTCCAGAGGACGTCCTCCAACCTACAGTATCAGAGCTCTTTCAGAAAATAACTGACATGCTGTCCACCCAATCAAAGGATCAGAGAATGAATCTAGTACTGAAAGCATAAGCTACAGCTAGCTAGCACTGCAGTGCATAAAAGTAGTTGACTCCAAGAGAAAGAAAATAGTTGAATAGAAGAACGAGAGCTATAATTCGTAGTAGCATCCAATGCAGGTAGCTAGTTTAGCCTACTCAAACACCTGGCTCAAACAGAGAGTGTTGCTATGTTAGCTAGCTGGCTATGGCTATCCAACACTGGAACTCTTTCAAGTCAATTATTAATTTATTGCCACCGGGGCCCGCCGGTGTAACTGCTTGCTGCTGACTGTACACTGTACTGCATGATTGTAGCGGGTTTACTAGCATGTTAGTCCTAGTAACTATGTTGACTATGACAACAATGTATTTTGTGTGAGGTTAGCAGTCATGATATGAAGGTTCGGCTTGGAAAGGTTTTTTCGCCTGGTCACAGACACCTGATGTGTTGTGCACTGAAGTCCACAAGCAAATGGAAAAGGTGAGAGGAGGATAGCGCGTAAATAGATGCAAAAAGGAATTACATCCAGTACCAGTCAAACGTTTGGACACCTACTCATTCATGGGTTTTTCTCTATTTTGACTATTTTCTACATTGTAGAATAATAGTGATAACATCAAAACTATGAAACATATGGAATCATGTACTAACCAAAAAAGTGTTTTAGATTCTTCAAAGTAGTCACCCTTTGCCTTGTCAGCTTTGCAATGACAAAAATGTTTATATATATATATATATATTTATTTTTTTGCTTTGCACACTCTTGGCATTCTCTCAACCAGCTTCATGAGGTAGTCACCTGGAATGCATTTCAGGTAACAGATGTGCCTTGTTAAAAGTTAATTTGTGTAATCTCTATCCTTCTTAATGTGTTTAAGCCAATCAGTTGTGTTGTGACAAGGTAGGGGTGGTATACAGAAGATAGCCCTATTTGGTTAAAGACCAAGTCCATATTATGGCAAGAGCAGCTCAAATAAGCAAAGCGAAATGAAATTCCATTATTACTTTAAAACATGAAAGTCAGTCAATCTGGAAAATTTGAAGAACTTTGAAAGTTTCTTCAAGTGCAGTCGCAAGAACCATCAAGCGCTATGATGAAACTTGCTCTCATGAGGACCGCCACAGGAAAGGAAGACCCAGAGTTACCTCTGCAATCTGCACCTCAGATTGCAGCCCAAATAAATGCTTCACAGAGTTCAAGTAACAGATACATCTCAACATCAACTGTTCAGAGGAGACTGCGTGAATAAGGCCTTCATGGTCGAATTACTGCAAAGAAACCACTACTAAAGGACATCAATAATAATAAGAGACTTGCTTGGGCCAGGAAACACGAGCAATGGACATTAGACCGGTGGAAATCTGTCCTTTGGTCTGATGAGTCCAAATATGAGATTTTTTGTTTCCGACACTGTGATTTATTTAGAATTCAAGGCACACTTAACCCAATTGAGATGGTTTGGGATGAGTTGGACCGCAGAGTGAAGGAAAAGCAGCCAACAAGTGCTCAGCATATGTGGGAACTCCTTCAAGACTGTTGGAAAAGCATTCCTCATGAAGCTGGTTAAGGGAATGCCATTAGTGTGCAAAGCTGTAATCCAGGCAAAGGGTGGCTACTTTGAAGAATCTCAAATATAAAATATATTTTGAATTGTTTAACACTTTTTTTTGGTTACTACATGATTCCATGTGTTATTTCATAGTTTTGATGTCTTCACTATTATTCTACAATGTAAAAAAAATTGTCAAAATAATGAATGAGTAGGTGTGTCCAAACTTTTGATTGGTACTGTACATACAACCAGCTTGTTGTATGTGGCTGCTATGAAAGTGCACTGTATTTGCTTGTAATCAGGGGTGTATTCATTGCGCCGATTCTGTTAAAATGTTTCTTAAATGGAAGCAAACGGCATGAAATGGGGATAAACATACCTGAATTTGTCCAATAGAAGCTCTCGTTTTGCAACCATTGGACTAATGATTACACTCTAGATCTGCTAGACCAGTGGTTCCCAACCTTTTTCCTTGGGGCCCCCCCTATGTACATATTTAACAATCCGTGCCCCCCC
>QNTS01007780.1:26758-44783 GCA_003317085.1 Hucho hucho
ATATATATATATATATATATATATATATATATATAATATTAATGCTATGCGCACACACACACACACACACACACACACTGTATATAGTAACTAAATTTAGTTTTAAGTTTTTAATGACATTTTATTACATGAATACACAGGAAATGTTCCTTCCAACTTCAAATGTTTCCTTTTAGCCTAATATTTTCATTTTTACACAACTAGTAAAACGCAGTTGTTTCTTTTTTTTCAGGATTTTGTGTATAAACATAGAATACTGAATGTTATGAACGTAATGTTAAATATGAACGGTAGAATGCTGTATGTACTTACATGCATGCATGCACAGATCCTTATTTTTTACAAGGCTAATCATAACGTCAGCGTAAACACATAACGCTAATGTCCACCTTGGGCTTGCATGCCTTTGACTAGTGATGGAATGTCAGGTGTAATGCCAGTGACAGCCAGTCTAAAATCGCTGTGGACTTCCAGTCTGTTGCGTGACTTTGTTTTTATAGCCACAAGGGCACTGACCTGTAGTTGTTGTTGGTAAATTGGTAGACATAAGTATGTCCCGTTTCAACTCATCTCCGTCCACATACTGTACATATACGATAAGCACAGACTCTCCCGCTACTGTGGTCGTTTCATCCAGCTGTATAGCAAATTGGACTTCTCTAAGCTTTTCATGCAACTGTTTTTTGCAGTTTTCTGCCATTTTATCAATTCTGTCTTTAACAGTGTTGTTAGAAAGTGGGACAGATTTAACCTTTTCAGCTGCTTGCGGGCCACATAGTCCCTCCACTATTTTAATGCAGGCGGGTTTGATTAACTCCTCTCCAATATTATGCGGCTTTTTTGCCTTGGCAATCAACAGCGAACACTCAAAGGAAACTTTAGTGGCCTTCTGTAAATCACTACCTGCTCTTTCGAATACTGTTCTGATGTCTGTCGATCTTTTTGACAGAGCCATCTCTTTTTTTCTCTCTAAGAATTCCTTATCTTTGCCGATTGTCTCTGGATGCTTCGTTTCCTGGTGTCTTTTCATTTTGCTTGGTTTCATGCTGTCGTTTGCCAGTTTTTCACCACAAAAGACACATTCTGGCCGAGACTTGTCTTGGCCTTCAATAAAACCAAAATGTATGTAGGTTTTGTCATAGTGTCTTAACTTTTTCTTCGCCTCTGATGAAGAATCACCGCATTTACGTTTCTCTGCCATTTTCCTTTTGATTTTGCCGTTACGATGACAACAAGCACATTGAGCAAGTGACCGTGTGCGCGCAAAAGTTAAATAATTATTTTATATAAGAGATACTTTTTGACTGCCTTATCTTGGCATTGTAAGCATATGATTTTTTTTAAACTTTGAAAAAAATGTTTTATATAAAATTATTAGTGGAACATTTTATGCATCTTTATTCACCTCAAAGCATATCCGCTCTCGCGCCCCCCCTGTGAACTCTGGCGCCCCCCTGAGGGGGGCGCGGACCCCAGGTTGGGAACCAATGTGCTAGACGCAGGCAAGAGTGTGCAAGGAGGTATTGAATGTGTCACTGCCTGTCACCTTGATTACTGAAGATTCTCTCGACTTATGCACCTACGTTGTCAACTTTAAATCATAGACTAGGTTATACCAACCTCGTGATGGGTACAGCAAAAATGTAGTAGCCTGAACTGGGTGAATGTAATATGAATGACAGTCATCCAATATGCTGTAATAGAAATAAGGTCATGTTCATAAAATAATGATCATCCTCCCTCACCTTAAACGGCACCGACCACCACTGCTGGCCAGTGACTGATTAGCAAGAACAGGGCATTTATTTGGTGTGTGTGTGTGTGTGTGTGTGTGTGTGTGTGTGTGTGTGTGTGTGTGTGTGTGTGTGGCGGTTAGGGGAAGAATGTGAACAGAGCCCATGGTCTGACAGCCAAGCTAATTGAATTGTGGGAAGATGCAAATTCCAGACTGTGTCACAGACAGTAGGGTTGTCTGTGACACACACAGACATATCTGTTTCCTGTGAGACAGTTTCCTGCGCAGAGGGGAAATGATGCATCAGGGTCAGGAAGTGCTTATCTGGGTTTGAGATAGATACACAAAAGTATTGGACACCCCTTCAAATTAGTGGATTTGGCTATTTCAGCCACACCCATTGCTGACAGGTGTATAAAATCGAGCACACGGCCATGCAATCTCCATAGACAAACATTGGCAGTAGAATGGTCTTACTGAAGAGCTCAGTGACTTTAAACGTGGCACCGTCATAGGATGCCACCTTTCCAACAAGTCAGTTCATCAAATTTCTGCCCTACTAGAGCTTCCACGGTCAACTGTAAGTGTTGGTATTGTGAAGTGGAAATGTCTAGGAGCAGCAATGGCTTAGCCGCAAAGTGGTAGGCCACACAATCTCACAGAACGGGACCACCTAGTGCTGAAGCGTGTAGCGCGTAAAAATCATCTGTCCCCGCAGCCACATTCCAACATCTAGTAGAAAGCCTTCCCAGAAGAATGGAGGCTGTTATAGCAGCAAAGGGGGGCCAACTCCATATTAATGCCCGTGATTTTGGAATGAGATGTTCAATGGGCAGATGTCCACATATTTTTGGTCATGTAGTGTATATACACACACACACACACACACACTTAGCTCTGCATCACAGAGCACTGGAGATTTGCATCATGGGTAGAAGCAAGGAAGGACACTGAATGTGGGTGCGTGTGTGCGTGCATGCGTGTCTGTGTGTTTCCCCCACCACTCCCCTCCCTTCTCTCTCGCTTCACTGCTTCTACTCTGACTCTTGACTTCAAACACACACACACACACACACACACACACACACAAGCTCCATTCACCAGTCACTCATCACTGACACAGCCTATTCAGACTAGGCTAAGAGAGAGGGGGAAAGAGAGAGGGAGTGTATGAAAAGAGAGTGGGAGAGTGTATGAAAAGAGAGAGAGGGAAGACAGGGGGAGTGTATGAAAAGAGAGAGGGGGAAGACAGGGGGAGTGTATGAAAAGAGAGAGAGGGGGAAGAAAAAAAGAATGTGCACGAGAGAAGATCGGCTTCTTGACCACAGGGGACCTCTGAGTCACAAAGCAGAGCTGATAAACACACACTCGCACACTCACTCAACCACACACAATGTAGTCTGAACCTACCCCCGTACGTGTGTACACACACACACACGTGCCCGTACCTGATGATTGGGCACATGGTCGTAATGTTTGTGCTTCTCACACCCACTAACTAATGATCTCCTCTACACCCACCCTCGTCTGTTCCTCCTCCTCTTCTCTCTTTCTTTATCTACTCTCTCTTTCTTTTCTCCTCATCAGATGACACAAAGGGCTGTCTCGATAATCCCTCGCCCCACCTGGAGGGGTGTGGGTGTGTGTGTGTGTGTGGACTCCTGCTGAGTAGCAATACCCAGTGACCTGAAAAATAGCATCTTCCCAGCCATGACAGACAAAAGATCTATCTGGAGAAAGAGGAAGGAGGAAGGGGGGGGGGGGAGATGGAGAGAAGGAGGCAGAGAGAGCAGGGAAGAGGAGAAAGCCAGAGGGACAGAGAGAGGGATGCTACATTAGAATCAGTCTCTCCTCTCTTCTCCATAACATCTGACTCTTTTAATAATCTGCACTTTCACACACACACACACACACACACACAGACACACACACACAGACACACACACACACACACACACACAGACACACACACACACAGACACACACACACACACACAGACAGACAGACAGACAGAGACAGACAGACAGACAGACAGACAGACAGACAGACAGACAGACAGACAGACAGACAGACAGACAGACAGACACACACGGAATCTGTAATGAAAAAGGCTGGCAGTTCTTGACTAGTATGATGTTTTTGCGTGTGAGTCATACGAAAATGTGTGTGCGTGCGATTCATGTGGTGATGTCACTGTGTTATGTGTGTTGCTTGCGTTTGGTCTCTCACATGGCCCATTGTCTCCTCCCTGTCATGAGCTCTTTTGTCTCCTTCATTCCTTTGTTTTTCTCCTTCACACTATTTGTTTCATGTAAATGTCAGTCAACAGTGCCTGAAGAGCGCTTTCTAAACTCGGTCACCCACAATGCCTTTTGCCTATAGTTAGGTTGAGTGTGTGTGTGTGTGTGTGTGTGTGTGTGTGTTTTATAAATAATTGTTTATTTTGTGTTTGTTTGTCTATGGCTGTGTGTGAATGATTTGACCTGTTCTCATTGATTTGACCTGTTCTCATTAATAAGCCTGTGTCCTGACTGGTGCATGTAAAATGTCACGTGTGTGTGCGTGCGAGAGAGGGTGAGAGTGTGTGTGTCTCCAGGTTTGTTTGAGGAGTCAGTCAGTGATGTTGATATAAGCCCAGGGCCAGTCTGGGCTTATATATAGACACAACTACAGTCCCCAATACGGCACTCATCAGAACTCTGGGAGAGAGGGAGGGAGGGAGAGATGGGGGAAGGAGGGAGAAGAAGAGATGGGGAGGGAGAGGGTGGGCGATAAAGAGAGAGGAGAAAGAGAGAAAGTCACTAGGAAAAGGAATGTTTCATCACCTCCCCCAGTGTGGAATGTTAATCGCCACAACGAGGGTAACCCTTTTGTGTGTGACTGATGATCACAGAAAGGCTCTGACAATAGACACACATCTAGAATTCAACACAGCAGCTGGCCTATTGGTTACAGCGTTGGGCCAGTAACCGAAAGGTTGCCAGTTCAAATCCCCAAAGTGAAATACCTGTCGTTCTTCCTTTTAAGGAAGGCAGTTAACCCCCGACAACGGCAGCTCCCCGGATGTCCACTACGGCAGCCCCTCGCACCTCCCGTTTTAGAGGGGTTGGGTCACAAGCAAATGTCTAAGTTTCGTTTGGACCTTGTGTGCAATTGACGATAAAAAAATGTAATCCTTTAATTTAAACGTACACACACTCAAATGGTTATTATGCAGCCTACTATGCTGGCTTCATATTAAAAGTGTAGAAACGAGGTGTTGGACATGATGGAATCTGAGATTTGAAACCATCGCATCAATATTTTTGTCTAACTTCTCTCTCTCTCTCTGTCACCCTGTTGGTCATTTCCTGACCTCCATATCAGGTAAGCCAGGTTGAGTCTTGATGCCTCATGCCTGGACATAAATGAGATCTAGAGTGTGTGCGCACATACAGGAGAGGAGGTAGGGAGGAAGGGAGGAAGGATATGAGAGCTTGATGACAGCTGGACCACATCAACAATAAGGACTGGGTTTGTGTGACCTCGTAATTCTACGTTGGTATCCACTGGCAACCGGATCACATTCCCCAAGATGCTAGCTGACGTTAGCATAGCATTCCCCAAGTGGAAGTGTGTGCGTTGCAGCATGACCACTGATCAACTATAAGATAGTAGTAGGAGCACTTGGCAGATTTCAATTCCTTCTCTGTGTCGCGTTTTAATTGTTCCCCTGTGTCGCTCTGCAATCTTCCCCCTGTGGAGCAGTGTGCTGACAGTCAGGTTCCAGTAGGGACATGTTGCCCTCTTAGAACTGCAGAGAGAACAGACGGGGGGACATTGGCCTACTCCGAGGTCTTTTTTTGATACACAGAGGTCTAGACAGTTTGATAAAACACTCTGTATTGAGAAACTCTCATGTTGAGCCTTGTCAGAGAAATGAGTTGTCTGATCGTCTCACTTGCCAGACTCATGGTGCTCCAGAGACTAGTTGTCTGCAGTCAAAGACAATGAGTTTAAAATCTATCATTATAGAATCCATGCCCAACAAGTCTCTCTCTCTCTCTGCTTCCCTATCTCTTCTTTTATCAAAGATTAATCAGTAACCCACAGCAACCACTCCAAAGGGCAGAACTGATAAACGCTCTGTTAGACAGACAGACAGACAGACAGTGTAGGTAAGATGGGGATCTGCCGGCGGGTCTGAGTATTCTGCTGCGTTAATGTTTAACGTCTCGACACACAGTGCAGTAGAAGCCTAGTTGAGACTGCAGGCCTTGACTCAGTGTGGGAGGTTTACAGCCACACACACACCCAGGGTCTTATCTGGGATTTGTTTAAGATTCCTTGGATTCTCTCTGATTCCTCCCTCATTAGTGGAATTCTGTTCCCTGGGGCTGGTCGGGTCTGGAGAGCTTCACACACACACACACACCCCCATGGACACACACACAAACACACCATGGTTGAGTGCAGTAAGATGGGTAAGTCTGGGTCTTAGGGCCAGAGGAGCATAAGATGAGGGAGTCGGGGATCTCTTTCTCTTTTCCCTCAGCAGTCTGTATTTCTGCTCTGAGGAGTTGTTTGTCTGGTTGGCAGATCTGTGTGTTTGTGTTTCCTATCATGACTCCAATGTCCTAAAAATTCACCTGAATGTCCTGACAAGGTAAGGAAACAAGAACCGTTTTGAAAAGTCAGGACTTTTTTCAGGTCCTGAGTTTGTTCAAATGCTATTTTAAGATTAAAGGTTAGGGTTTTGCGGATTAAGATTAGGGTTAGCGGTTAGGGAAAATAGGGTTTTTAATTGTCAAACATTTCTACACTCCAAAATGTCCTGAGATTTCGCGAAAATAAACGGTGTGTGTGTGTGCACGTCGATTGGCCATGGTGATCAGACAATCACGGAGCATTGCCAAGACGACAGCTGGGCTGGCTTGGAATTCCGGTGCATCTGATCTGGGATTGGGATCGCGGAGGAGCGTCTGCCTAGGATACACACACACACACACACACACACACACACACAGAGGAGGGCATCACAGGGGAGCATCTGTCTGGATCAGGGGAGGGATGAGAGGAGAGGTGAAGGGTTGATTAGGGGGGTGAGATGTCACAGGGATTAAAGAGGAGGAGAATGGAGAGATGCAGCCTCTAGTCTGAGCAGAGAGAATCAACATGTCATATCAATGAACTGATCACACAAAGACACTCAGCCAATCTCTTTCTCTCTCCTCTACCCTCCCCTTTTCTCATTCCTCTTCTTTTTTTGATAGCATCATAGGGAGAGGAGGAATAGAAAGAGATAGGGGGGGGAGACATTACCTCAGAGCAACTGAAATTACCTCTAGCAATGTTCAGATCTATAAAGTGAAGTCGGGGTTTAAACACCAACAGAAAGCCTGAACATGCAACTGTCTTCCTTTACAATGTAAAAGCGACAGTGTAAGTCTACCAGTTATTTCAATTAAGTTTATCCTTCGATTTGATCCTGGCCTACTTACAGAGTATGGCTTTAATGACCAGATGCACATTTTCACTTAATATGATCTTTTAGTTTTCTCTCTCTATTTCCTCTCTCTCTCTTTCTGAGCTGTAGCCATAAGCATGTCCGTCACACTGGCCTTAATCTCTGAGTTTGCAGTTGCCATCAGTGTGTGGGTGTGTGTGTGTGTGTGTGTGTAGCATGCGTGCATACATGTGTGTTGGGAAAATGTTGAGGGAAAAATCTGACTTCCCAGTTCAGTCATTATGTTGGTCACCTTTGTGTGTGTACGTGTTCTTATGCGTATGCACGTCTGTGTGAAGCCTGGAGCTCAAATGACACTCTCAGACAAAAGGCCTCTTTCACCCTGCCCTTTATGTGGGGGAACACACACACCGCTCTGTACAAGACTGTTGTTGCCCCTGTTGCACAATATTTCATTATACCCCCCCTTTCCTCTTGTGTCTTTCCCTTTTTCCTAGGAATCTATTGTTTCCCCCTTTCTCTACACAGACTCTCACACTCCCCCAGGCGTGGCTCATTAGCCCCTTGGCCTTCTTTAAACAGGTGGGCCATGTTTGGCAGAGACCCCCAACACACACACTCACATCACTCATCCTTCCCCTCCCTCTCCCCAGGGAAAACACTCAGTCCCCTGACAGAATCTCTAATCCAGCCCCAGGCTTCTCGCCGGGCCCAGAAGCACTAGGCCGGATGGCTGTTGGCTCGTCTGTCTGTAACAAGCAGATATGCATAGTGTCTAAATAGTATTTATGCCTGTAGGGCTGTTCTCTCTTTCTGCCACTCTCTCTGTCTCTTCTTTGTTTGGACTAGACTTGACTATTACCTCTTGAGGTTATTTAGGTAATAAGGTTAGGTGGGGGCTGGCGAGGGGGCAGACAGACTGTCTTATCGGATTGGTTTAGGGGATCATCCCCTTGTTAAGTAAGTATGTAGTATCTTATAGAACAGTGTTTAAACACACTCACCATGTCCTACCTTTTCCATGACACGGACAGACTAGTGGTAATGGGAAGGAAGGAAGGAAGGAAGGAAGGAGAGGAAGATGAGAGGAGGTCTAGAGTGTTTAAATGTTAAATACCTTATAACTCCAATTTCACACTCCCGTCTCCAGCCACGATATGACAAACACTAATCCTGGCCTGAGGGGAGGGGTGTGTGTGTGTGTCACTAACGCCATCTGTCACTCTGTTAACCTCATTAAGCAGTCCTTGATTACCCCAACCTACCTTAAAGCCAGTCACTCACTCACCTCTCCCCTCCTGCATTTAACTCTTCATCCCTATCCTAACGCTGTGTGTGTGTGTGTGTGTGTGTGTGTGTGTGTGTGTGTTTGCGCTGGGAAAATACCTAAAACAAGCTGTTTCTTGCTGCTTGCCTGCCCCAGATACTGAGGTCAAGGGAATCAGTTTACACACACCCTGATGACATGGGCTGATATCATCAGAATGTACAGCTAGTACATTCCATTGGCTCTGACTCCCACAGTCTGAGAGGCCTGATATGAGGAGACAGGCCAAGGGCTTTCCCTAGAAAGAACTACACACACACACATTGATACTTTTCACATACACACATATTTGGTTATGGCTACAGGAATAATGTTGGCTGTTCACTCTTGCTCTCCCCCTCTCTGTCTTCATGTGTAAATATGAGTTTGGATTGACTTATCTCTGCCGCCAAAGAAATAAGCAGCTTAATACAACTCCAGCCAGACAGACAGTGTGTGGATGTTTCCCTTTCCTTGCTTAGAGGGGAAATGTCTTTTGACGGTAGGTGAGGACAAAAACATTTGGGAGAAATGTTTTCTCTGCATATTTCTTTTTTTTTTAATGCAGAATGTTTCAGTGGTTTGAGTAAGATGACGAGAGAGAGGATTGAGAGAGAGAAACAGGAAGAAGAAAGGGAGGTAGGATAGAGAGCGAGATGAGAGGATGGAGGGAGAAACAGGAAGAAGAAAGGGAGGTAGGATAGAGAGCGAGATGAGAGGATGGAGGGAGAGAAGGATAAAGGAGGGAGGATAGAGATAAAGGGAAAGGAAGGATAATAGAGAAAGCGAGACCGAGAATAAAGTGAGAGAGAAAGAAAAGGGAGACAGGGAGAGGAGGGAGGAGAGAGTGTTCTGGAGCAGGAAGATGGGATTTCCTCAGGAGACGAGCGCTGTGTGTTTCCTTAAGATAACATGGAGACCTGCACTGGTAGAATATACACACACACACACACTCCAGTAGCTGATCCCACTGTAGGCGGCATCAAGCCAGGGTTGAAAGCAGATTGAATTCCTTGCCGGATATTTGTTCTTTTATATTATCATGCAACAAAGACAACAACGTTGCATATATGCATTTCTTTATTTCTTAGTGTTTTTTTTGTAGCTGGTGATATAGCTGAGCCTTCTGACAGCTTTTCTCATTAGAACAGAAGCCATAACTTTGATAAATCACTCTGGCGCCTGGCCTCCGCTGCTCTCACTGGATTACAAAACAAAATGAACGTTCTTCTCCTTCTCTTTCTTTGTTACTTTCTCTAGCTCACATTCTCGCTCGCTTTCTCAACCAATTATAGTGTGTGTGTGTGTGTGTGTGTGTGTGTGTGTGTGAGAGAGAGAAACACGTCCGGTAATCAAGTACTGTACTGTATAGGGGACTTTTCTGTGAGTAATACTGAGGCGTCCTCTAATGAGGGGAAGGGGAGTTGGTGTGTATGCGAGAGTCTTCAAAGATCAGACTCCATTCCCCTTGTTGTGGTGCCCTCTCCCTGTGTGTGTGTGTATTTCATAGATTCCTGTCAGGAGATCTGAGTTACGTGTAGACATTGATGATGTGGTACAACCAGTAGGACAGGATGACGAGTGTCTGTGTACGCTATGGAGTAAACACAATAACACATCACAGGAAAAACATCCTCTCTCTCATGGGAACACACACACACACTGCTCTGTCAGGTGGCTCAGTGGGGTTCGTCTCCCTCCAGAGTATCAACCCTGCTGTTGAGAGATGACTCATACTGCATCTGGGGATGGGATGTGTGTGTCTGTGCGCGCATGAGAGATTGTGTGTGAGTGAGGGTGTTTGGTACTGTGATGTGCCTGTGCCAGCAGTTTCCTGCACCGTAGCCTGAACACTGACCCTAGCCAATCTCTCTCTCTTTCCCCTCTCTCTCTCTCTCTCTTCCCCCTCTCTCTCTCTTTCCCCCAGGTTCCAATTAGTTTTATTTCCCAGGGATCGAAACCATAGTAACAAACCATTGCAAACACTGCCACCCTTTGGCTATTTGTGGAACTAACCTCTAACCTCTCTCTCTCTCCCTCATCCCTCTTCTCTCTCCTCTTGTAGGAAATTCTACTACATAACTCTCTTAAGGGACCCAGTATCTCGGTACCTCAGCGAATGGAGACACGTCCAGAGGGGCGCGACGTGGAAGACCTCATTACACATGTGTGACGGACGTACCCCTACTCCGGAGGAACTACCAGCCTGCTACGAGGGTTCTGATTGGTCAGGATGTACCTTGCAGCAGTTCATGGACTGTCCTTATAACCTGGCCAATAACAGACAGGTGAAAGACTAATTAATGGACACTCACACACAGACACATTTGGATAGAATAGACTCATTTTATGGTCCACACAATGTTGAAATGTACTAACCTACCCTTACCTTTTCCTATAGGTTCGTATGCTAGCGGACCTGAGCCTGGTAGGCTGCTACAACATGTCTACAGTCCCAGAGAAGAGGCGTTCTCAGCTGTTATTAGACTCTGCTAAGAAGAACCTGAGGGACATGGCCTTCTTCGGCCTGACAGAGTACCAGAGGAAAACCCAGTTCCTGTTTGAACGCACCTTCAGACTGAGGTTCATACGACCTTTTATGCAATACAACAGCACCAGAGCGGCCGGAGTGGATTTGGACAACACTACGGTGTGTTTGTGTGTTGCCATTTGGAACATGTTATCACACCAGGATACTGTGCTGTTTTCAGAGTTTTCAACCATATTGGCTATACTTGGTTGTTAAATTGTTGAACAAAGTTGAACAGACAATTCCCCACCATCCACAGATGTTTGCATCAGGAGTGGACTGTAAGCTGACATTCTCTCTCCCTCCCTCTCTGTTCTCCAGGTGCAGCGCATCGAGGAGCTGAATGAGCTGGACATGGAGCTGTATGATTACGCCAGAGACCTGTTCCAGCAGAGATACCAGTACACCAGGCAGCAGGAACGACGGCTGCAACGACTCAGGACCCACAACCAGAACCACAACGGTCAGGGGTTAGGGGTTGAGGGTCAAGGTCTGGGAGTGGGCCTGTGGCCTTCTAGATCCAAACTAACCCCTGGACCAGGAGAGGGAGAAGTGGAGGACATAGAGGAAGGGGGGAGAACAGAGGAGGTGGGAGGGAGGTTCCCGACGGAAGACTATATGAACCAGATAATTAATCGTTGGTAACGCACACTCATCGGAGGTTAGAGGTCAGGAGTGAAAGTGTATAGGGTAGCTATGGAGACTGAAGTAGAGGAATGGATTGAATGTCGCTGACAACCGACTTTCATCGTTTCCTCTCTCTCGCTCTCCCTTGCCTCCTCTCTCCCTCTTTGTCTCTCTGGTACCCCACGTAAAGCGCACGGTGAAAAAAACTATAGTGGGGAAACTCCCAGAAATCCCTTCAGAGAGCAGAGCTTTGAACCATTGGACAGAAGTTTTCCATTGGCTGAGCTGAACCAAAAAAATGAAAAATCTACAGAAAAAAAGACAACGTAAAGCAAAGGTTGGACTATGTATAAACATATTTTTGCTTGGAAATCAGCCACCATTTCAGACATGAACATGTGTCTTAATGATGCAGTTCTCATTTTAGAACTACTATGTTTATTATTCTATCGTTTTTATGCTTTTTTTTAAAGCAGCATTGTAATACACTGAGACCAATGTTACTGCCTAAAGAAACAGGTGATTATTTTATTTGTATGTTTTTTAAAGGAAATGTAACCGATAGATGGACGTACCATGGACCATAGCCATTACTTCATTATGGGGACATTATGCATATATGTGTGTAGACAACTGGGTAGCAATCCATCCAAATTACATCCTATTCCCTTTGTGGGGCACTACTTCCATTCCAGCACCCTATTATTCCTTATGTAGTGCGCTACTTCTGACGCCCTATTCCCTATATAGTGCACTACTTTTCATCAGAGCCCTATGTGACCCTATAAGGAGTAGGGTGTGCTTTGAGACGTGGCCATGGATGTGATGAATGATAGAGCTGATCTGATGCAGTGTAAATGGAACTGAGCCCAACCCTCTGTCTGATTGGTAGTTAGTGCCTCTCAGGACAGGCATAATGACTATTAGACCTACCTGATATTTCAGGCTCACACCACTTTCTTGACTACTTTTCCCCTGTGTTTCTGTGTGTGTCTGTCTGTGTGCGCATACACATGTATGTAGTGTAAATAGTGTGTATGCATTTGTAATTATCCTGTGTGACTGTGTGTGTGTGTGTGTGTGAGAGAGAGCGAGAGAGAATGGCTGTAGCATTGCTGTGTGATTGACTTATGACCAATCTCTTGCCATAGTGTTAGAGGGATGAATGTGAACCCTTTTAATTTATTCCTAACATGGAGGGAGAGAGACACACAGACAAAGGCTTGAGGTAGACGTTTCCCTTAACCCTAGGTCACCTTGATATCTGACTCTGTATCTCTCCCACGTGAATATGTCCAAAATAACACGCACACACCATTATGTCAACTACAGCACTACTCAGCGATGGTAATGCTTTTGGAGTCCCTTAAACTCAAATTAGTCAAATTGCTTTAAACTTTCTTTACAATCTTATCGCTTAAACTAGTGTCTTAAATATTTCTGTTGAATGAAATTGAATATTTTCCATCACAAACATTTACTTCCTGTGTGTCTCAACTAGTTTTTAGAATGTTCTGCAGATGGTGTCCTGTTCCCTCTATCAGCGTCATTCTGGTAATTTTCTTATTGCAAAAACGGATCAGCAAACCACCAATTAAAATATTCAATTTTTGTAAAAACTGTCCTTTTTGTGTTATTATTTCCAACATTGGTGCACTCATACTGTATATGATATACTTTCTCTCTCTAGTTATTTTTCTTACGCGCGCACACACACACACACACACACACACAGTAAAACTGCCGAACCTTGACCTCATAAAACAGCCTGTTCTCTCTTAATGACAGCCTTGGTCCTGTCAACACTGATCTACTGTCTAATTCAATCTACACACACGCGAACACACACCTCCATCCAAGGGCAGCCGGAAACAGCCTGTGGCTTGGAGGGGTTGAGGGGAGTAAATTACACTTCATGTCCTTGGTGGATTGAGGAGGAAGGGGGGGTAGAAGGAGCCAGGATGAGGCAAAGAGGGTAAGGGGATCAAGTAGAATCAGGTCTTTAGAGGGGAGGTGTAAATAACAATGCCCTTCATGGAGCAAGGACAGGAGAAGGAGCCAGGGTAGAGCGGGAAGCAGCAGTCATAAGCAGCCTCATGATGAATATTTGTTTTGAACATTTTTTTATTTAACTAGGCATGTCAGTTAAGAACAAATTCTTATTTACAATGACGGCTTACTCCAGCCAAACACAGACAACTCTGGGCCAATTTCTGCACCGCCCTATGGAACTACCAATCACAGCCAGATACAGCCTGGATTGAAACCAGGTACTATAGTGATGCCTCTTGCACTGAGATGTAGTGCCTTAGACCACTGCGCCACTCAGGAGCCCAATATAGCAACACAGTGATCTTTGATTGATTTTATTTGCCAGTGAAAAAAACACAAGAATACGTACATTTTAAAAACATAAAATGGAAAACACAAAGTCAGAGATTTATTTCCATTGTGGTCCCTAAAGTGCATGGACCTCGGACACACCACAGGGCTGAACAATATTTCCCTGGATAAAGAGTACATGGTGGACTATACTAAACTCCATGCCTATGATCTCTGATTGGCCGTTTGTGTCAATACACACAAACCCTGGGTCGCTGTCATTCCAAGAGCAGACAAGGGAAACCAGCAGTAATGGGTGAGCTGCAGCGGACTGGAATCCAAGAGATAAAGGCTTAGGAGCAACTCCTATCTATCACGTGTGGATTCTTCTATAGGACAATGAAAAACGGGCCATACCGTGACTTACCATCTCATCAGGGCCCCAGCCAACCTACGAAGTTGAGGCTAAATCGTACCCCTGTGACATTGAGTTCATAGAGGGTCCTTATAAAGAACATAGCCCAGAGTCTGTGTGTGTCTGTATTGCTCGTTAATGTAAAATAAATATACAGTAGAGCCCCACTGACACCCAGAGATATATACTGTCCAGTCTATCTGGCCATGACCCATGGCTTGTCCTCTTGAACCCTCTGTTGAATTACCATTAATCAGACATTTCTGGACACACACACACACCTAACATGAAAGCAGATGTGGGTTTGGCTGAGTCAATGGAAGCTATATGGATTACAAGTTAGAGATGGGCCGTAACGTGTTTCTCTTATATGTGATTTAATATGTTGAATAATATTAAAATGATATGCCAATATATCATCAATAACTGGGACTAGTCAGTATTAATACCAAATACAACTGCCTCCTTCTCCTCTCTACAGGTTCATGTTAATGATAGTGCTCCCCGCTTCACTAGTGGTGAATTAGCTTCATGTTGGGGACCTCTCCTCATCCCCATTATACTGACATGGAGATTTTAATTAGCAAGGACTCACATGAAACCAAACACACACACAGTAGAGTGTGTTAATATTAATGTGAGTGAGTTCAATTGGGGTTGTTTAAACAGGGCTGGTCCTGTGTGTAACCTATAAAATGGCAGTCGTGCGAGGTGCGACAGCAGCCAGAGGGAAAGCCGACCTCCCGCCCCAGGGACGCCATTTTGTATTTGACCCCAGAGATGACAGCCACCTCCCATAATTCATCTGGAGACATCACCTTCCTGACAGACAAACGGCCCCTGTGGGGAGTGTGTGCGTGTGTGCATTTGTGCAGGCGTGTGTTTGTGGGGGAGGAGGGCATGTGTGTGGTGTGTGTATTGGTGTGTGCGAAGGTCAGGTCTGACAGGATAATTAATGGACCAGCTCTTTTTTGTATTAATATTAAATCAAACCATTGAGCTAGTACAGTCCCTCAGGAACTGGCCCTCTCTCCTCTGTAATTTCTAAAGCAGACGGGCTGCAGTCTGCAGCCCGGTTACCTACCCTTCCCACAGCTGGTGGCCTGGTGCAGTCGCAATAACCTGTAGATTATGTCAATTGCTTTGTCTATATTCTGTCTGTATATTTTGTATATTGCTAGCAGCAGCACTTTACTAAGTCAAATTCTGGGTATGTGAAAATGGACTTGGCAAATGAAGGTGATTCTGATTCTGATGTGTGCACCATAGAGATAGATAGAAGCACTGTAGAGCCCAAAAGCCTGTTTTAGCATGGTGTGTGTGTGTGTGTGTGTGTGTGTGTGTGTGTGTGTGTGTGTGTGTGTGTGTGTGTGTGTGTGTGTGTGTGTGTGTGTGTGTGTGTGTGTGTGTGTGTGTGTGTGTGTGTGTGTNTCCCTAAGATTGTTTTATTCACTGCTTTAACACACTCTGCCAACCCGGATGTCCTAGCCGTGTCTGAATCCTGGCTTAGGAAGACCACCAATAACGCTGAAATTTCCATCCCTAACTATAACATCTTCAGACAAGATAGAACGGCCAAAGGGGGCGGTGTTGCAATCTACTGCAGAGATAGCCTGCAGAGTTCTGTCTTACTATCCAGGTCTGTACCCAAACAATTTGAACTTTTACTTTTAAAAATCCACCTTTCTAGAAACAAGTCTCTCACTGTTGTCCCTTGCTATAGACCACCGTCTGCCCCCAGCTGTGCTCTGGACACCATATGTGAATTGATTGCTTCCCATCTATCTTCAGAGTTCGTGCTGCTAGGTGACCTAAACTGGGACATGCTTAACACCCTGGCCATCCTACAATCTAAGCTTGATTCCCTAAACCTCACACAAATCATCAATGAACCTACTAGGTACAACCCCAAAGCCGTAAACACGGGCACCCTCATAGATGTCATCCTAACTAACTTGCCCTCCAAATACACCCCTGCTGTTTTCAACCAAGATCTCAGCGATCACTGCCTCATTGCCTGCATCCGTAATGGGTTTGCGGTCAAACGACCTCCCCTCATTACTGTCAAACGTTCCCTAAAACTCTTCAGCGAGCAGGCCTTTCTAATCGACCTGGCCCGGGTATCCTGGAAGGATATTGACCTCATCCCGTCAGTAGAGGATGCCTGGTTATTCTTTAAATGTGCCTTCCTCACCATCTTAAATAAGCATTCCCCATTCAAGAAATGTAGAACCAGGAACAGATATAGCCCTTGGTTCTCTCCAGACCTGACTGCCCTTGACCAGCACAAAAACATCCTGTGGCGTTCTGCATTAGCATCGAACAGCCCCCGTGATATACAACTTTTCAGGGAACCAGGAACCAATATACACTGTCAGTTAGGAAAGCCAAGGCTAGCTTTTTCAAGCAGAAATTTGCTTCCTGTAACACAAACTCAAAAAAGTTCTGGGACACTGTAAAGTCCATGGAGAATAAGAGCACCTCCTCCCAGCTGCCCACTGCACTGAGGATAGGAAAAGCTGTCACCACCAATAAACCCACAATAATTGAGAATTTCAATAAGCATTTTTCTACGGCTGGCCATGCTTTCCACCTGGCTACCCCTACCCCGGTCAACAGCCCTGCACCTGCACATTTGTAATCCACACACGTTGACCTTCGGTCAGCTCTGGACGCTCCGTAGCACGGTGTCTCCGATTAAAGTCTCCAGTTTGCGTTTGTTTCAGCCGTTTGTCCCTCTCAGCAAAGGCCTTCCTGTTACGCCATCGGGGTTTAAGCTGAGCCGGCGAGACAGGCAATGGGGAACGCAGCCTCCTTCCCATCAGGAGCTCGGCAGGCGACGGCCCATGATGCAGTGGTGTAACTCTGTAAGCTAATAGAGCCCTGTATGGATCCTTGTTCTTTTTCAGCAGTCCCTTGATTGTTTTCACAGCTCTCTCTGCCTCACCATTACTCTGTGCATGGTAGGGGCTACTGGTCACATGTGTGAAGTCATAATCTGCGGCAAAAGCAGAAAAGGAGCTTGCCGAGAACTGGGGAGCGTTATCTGTAACCAGGACCTCAGCGACCCCTTGCCTGGAAAAAATGGACTTTAATCCATTGATAACACCAGCTGATGTGGTTATGGGTGTCTTTGCTATTTCAATGTATCTTGAATAGTAATCTACCACTAGCAGATAAGTGTCATTTTTCCAATAGAACATATCTGCCCCTACCTTTTGCCATGGCCATTTTGGCAGCTCCGTTGCCATCATTGGCTCCGGATGACAAGGTTGACATTTTGTACAGACCTCACACTGGGCCACCAGCTTGGCAATCTGAGTACTCAGACCAAGCCACCATACCGACTGCTGAGCCCTCAGTCTGCATTTGGTTATCCCCATGTGTCCCTCATGCACTCTGTCAAGCATTTCTGGTTGTAGAGTCTCTGGAATAACTATCCGTTGTCCTTTCATGAGAAGGTCTCCATTACAGTGGAAGTCACTTTGGTGCACCCAATAGGGCTTCAGCAGCTGAGGCAGGTCCTTCTGCCTGGGCCATCCCTTTTTGCACTGCTGCACTATCTGTCGGCAGATGGGGTCTCGTTGTTGCTCCTCTGCAATCTGCTGCAGTTTGGTCTGAGATGCAGGTAGGCTGTCCCTTA
>QNTS01007781.1:22139-33235 GCA_003317085.1 Hucho hucho
TCTAAGAATATTCCATTCTGAAAATGTATGAGATAGAGATAGGGTTATAAGACAAAATGGTAGTCCAATTAATGTGTGTGTCTAGAAATGAATTTTGTGGAGAGTGGAACAGATTGAAATGACTTCATTTAGGGAGTATCTGGGAGAACAAAGAATTCTTTGATTCTACCAGACACATGCGAGAGGCTCCTGTCCTTGAAGACAGGAGGGATAGTTAAAGAACCGCCCAAGTTTGACTTATGTTGCAAAGATTGTGATAAGGAATGAATGGGTACTGTGGGAAGACACTATTTTCTTGGAAATGGTGGGGCCTTTGTATCTTTGTATTTCAACACTGTACCATATAAAAGACTGTGTACACCTTTTAGAGCTCAGAGCTCTCCTAAATTAAACCATTTACACTTGACCATTGTATTCTGGGCTTCTGTCTGTCTTATTTCAACCAGTATCTTACAAATACTGGGTAACAGACAGAGTTTGTTTAATTGATGTTCAGTTTGTGAACATTGAGAACAAAATTTCTATAACACCTAGCGAAGGCCCAGACGAAGCGGGCGAGCCTTGAATGAGGGGATTGGCAAAAAAGGTTGTTGCAGAGAAAAGGTCATACTGTAGAACTGGTACCAGCAGGATGCAGGGTTGTGTCTTTCCCCCCTCATAATGTAGAACTGGTACCAGCAGGATGCAGCGTTGTGTCTTTCCCCCCTCATAATGTAGAACTGGTACCAGCAGGATGCAGGGTTGTGTCTTTCCCCCCTCATAATGTAGAACTGGTACCAGCAGGATGCAGGGTTGTGTCTTTCCCCCCTCATAATGTAGAACTGGTACCAGCAGGATGCAGCGTTGTGTCTTTCCCCCCTCATAATGTAGAACTGGTACCAGCAGGATGCAGGGTTGTGTCTTTCCCCTTCATGTGGCTCTTCAGGGCCGATTCACCCATGCTCGCAAGTCTGATGCATTTTTTGCACCTTACACGGTGTGGGTTGGTTGGGTCCAGAGATGTAGTGGTAAAAAGGTGGACAAAATTATAAAACGCACCATGTAAAGTCTTGGTCCCACGTTTCATGAGCTGAAATAAAAGATCCTAGACATCTTCCACACGCACAAAAGACAGGATGGAATCTACATTTGCCCAGCATTTTAGCTATCGATGCGACATTTGGCGCCTAATCAGTCAGTTCTGTACCTGCCTGGCTGAGTGGCAGTGTGGGTGGAATGAGCGAGCTCGCCTGGCTACTACATCGCAAAACACGTGAGGAAATAAAACTCAGTAGAATGCCTGGAAATTAGCAAGACCAATACATTTTTCAAATATTTAAACATAAACATACTTTGAAGTACTACCTTGAGAAAATGTCTGATTTTCAAGGTATTCCATGACTTTTCAGTGCCAAATTCAAGTACTTTAAGCACCTCAAGCACCTTGTGCAAACCCCTGTCTCTGGTGAGGGTTACGTCACCGTCTCATCAGTGAAGCCCATGGCTGACTTCACTGATGTTCTCTCTGGTGAGGGTTATGTCACCGTCTCGTCAAGCCTGGGCTCCAGTTACTGATGGGAGATCTGCTAAAGCCTGACCTCATCTACAACACCAACCTAACACAAAGCCTCAAAAGGAAGATGTCCAGTGTGCTCGAGGCCAATTACAGCCTACCGACAATAAAATACCTATTTGTCCAAGTTTTCCCTCCTGGATCCAAGATACACAGGCAAGGGGATGATTTGAAGGAGACAAGAAAAGTACTCCTGAAAGAGATGGTGGCAGGGGGAGGCTGGGGTGGTGGCGCTACTGGGGCAGATGATGACTCGAACAATGGGGCGAGTCCGCCACCATCTGCCAAGAAAAGGAATTCCTCCAGAAGCGCTGAACTTCTCTGTTTTGCTAGCACCGACTGGAATATTTTCCCGGGATTCATCCAATGGCATTGAGGAGTGTGTGTGTGTGTGTGTGTGTGTGTGTGTGTGTGTATTCACAGTCTGCATTGTGCTGTGTGGTGTGATATCTGTTGTTTTAATCAGATTTTACTGTTTTCTGATGTGTAGTCATGGCACTGTGTAGTACTGTGTGCTTCCCGGAGTCTGTTCTGGACTTGGGGACTGTGAAGAGACCTCTGGTGGCATGTCTTGGGTGTCTGAGTGTGTGTGTGTGTGTCTGAGTGTGTGTGTGTGTGTGTGTGTGTGTGTGTGTGTGTGTGTGTGTGTGTGTGTGTGTGTGTGTGTGTGTGTGTGTGTGTTAGCTGTTTGAACAGACAGTTTGGAGTTGTTGTAATTGTCCAGAGTCCACTCACCTGGTGTTTCTGTCTGCGTTTCCTCTCCTGTTCCATCTTCTGCTGTTTCTCCAGTTTCTCTGTCATGCGAGCCTCTCTCAGCGTCTGGCGCTTGCTCCTCTTGTAAGCCTTGGAGTTCAGGGCTGTCTCCAGGGTGGTGTCTCTACGCATACACTGGACCACATCCTGACGCAGCTATAGGAGGAAAGGAGAGGAGAAATATGAAATCAGGAAAATGGTAACCTATTGGTTAACCTATTTGTTGAAAGCTAGCTACAATATCTAATACATCCCAATGATGGGCTGGTGTCTTTCCATTGGGTGATGAGAGTGTTGTTAGTCTAAGTCTAGATGTTAGTGTAGCGTACAGTTTATGCTGAGATGACGTCATACCTGTCGTTGGAAGTTGAGAAGTCTCAGAGCCTTGAGCTCCACCGTGGCTTTACTCCTCAGGTCCGGAGGCAGAGCTCCAGGTAGACTCTCCAGCTCCCGGATCCGGTGGGCGATACGAGCCTGCAGCCTGGGGAGAGGAGAGAATGATGAGGTAATGCCCATGTGGAGAGTGGTAGGATGATGATGAGGTAGTGCCCATGGGGAGAGTGGTAGGATGATGATGAGGTAGTGCCCATGGGGAGAGTGGTAGGATGATGATGAGGTAGTGCCCATGGGGAGAGTGGTAGGATGATGATGAGGTAGTGCCCATGGGGAGAGTAGTAGGATGATGATGAGGTAGTGCCCATGGGGAGAGTGGTAGGATGATGATGAGGTAGTGCCCATGGGGAGAGTGGTAGGATGATCAAATCAAATTTATTTATAAAGCCCCCCTTACATCAGCTGATGTCACAGAGTGCTGTACAGAAACCCAGCCTAAAACCCCAAACAGCAAGCAATGCAGGTGTAAAAGCACGGTGGCTAGGAAAAACTCCCAAGGCTGATGATGATGAGGTAGTGCCCATGGGGAAAGTGGTAGGATGATGAAGAGGTAGTGCTGGTAGGGAGGTATCAGATACTATCAGGTAGGAAGAGATCGGGTACTATCTGGTGGGTAGATATCAGATACTATCAGGTAGGGAGAGATCAGGTACTATCAGGTAGGGAGAGATCAGGTACTATCAGGTAGGGAGATATCAAGTAGGGAGAGATCAGGTACTATCAGGATGGGAGAGATCAGGTACTATCAGGTAGGGAGAGATCAGGTACTATCAGGTAGGGAGCGATCAGGTACCATCATGAAGGGAGAGATCAGGTACTATCAGGTAGGGAGAGATCAGGTACCATCAGGTAGGGAGAGATCAGGTACCATCATGAAGGAAGAGATCAGGTACTATCAGGTAGGGAGAGATCAGGTACTATCAGGTAGGGAGAGATCAGGTACTATCAGGTAGGGAAAGATCAGGTACAATCATGAAGGGAGAGATCAGGTACTTTCGGGTGGGGAGAGATCAGGTACTATTGGGTGGGGAGAGATCAGGTCCTATCGGGTAGGGATAGATCAGGTACAATCATGAAGGGAGAGATCAGGTACTATCAGGTAGGGATAGATCAGGTACTATGATGTAGGGAGAGATCAGGTACTATCGGGTAGGGAGAGATCAGGTACTATCGGGTAGGGAGAGATCAGGTACTATCGGGTAGGGAGAGATCAGGTACTATCGGGTAGGGAGAGATCAGGTACTATCAGGTAGGGAGAGATCAGGTACAATCAGGTAGGGAGAGATCAGGTACTATCAGGTAGGGACATATCAGGTACAATCAGGTAGGGAGAGATCAGGTACTATCAGGTAGAGCGAGTACCTGATCTCTCTCTACCTGATCTCTCCCTACCTGATTGTACCTGATATGTCCCTACCTGATAGTACCTGATCTCTCCCTACCTGATAGTACCTGATCTATCAGGTAGGGAGAGATCAGGTACTATCAGGTAGGGAGAGAATAAGAACTATCAGGTAGGGAGAGATCAGGTACTATCAGGAAGGGAGAGATCAGGTACTATCAGGTAGTGAGAGATCAGGTACTATCAGGTAGGGAAAGATCAGGTACTATGATGTAGGGAGAGATCAGGTACTATCAGGTAGGGAGAGATCAGGTACTATGATGTAGGGAGAGATCAGGTACTATCAGGTAGGGAGAGATCAGGTACTATCAGGTAGGGAAAGATCAGGTACTATGATGTAGGGAGAGATCAAGTACTATCAGGTAGGGAGAAATAACATCACAGACATACAGTATTTTCCTTCCTGAGAAGAGCTGGTGACAGATTCAGGGCCACTCAGAGGTTATATTAGATAGTAGTACACAGCCTGGCCACTTTAGTAAACCTATACATTCAAGCTAAATATAAGATAAAAGAATAAGGGTTTCTGAACGAGTTAGTTACCTAGGTAGATAGCTACCTGTATTTGTATTTATTATTGATACCTATTAGCTGCTGCCAAGGCAGCTTCACAGTCTCCGCTGTTCCATAAGGTGTTGTTTTATCTGCTTTTTAAATCTGATTTTACTGCCTGCGTCAGTTACTTGATGTGGAATAGAGTTCCATGTAGTCATGGCTCTATGTAGTGCTGTGCGCCTCCCATAGTCTGTTCTGGACTTGGGGACTGTGAAGAGACCTCTGGTGGCATGTCTTGTGGGGTATGCATGGGTGTCTGAGCTGTACGCCAGCAGCTCATCAGACAGCTCAGTGCATTCAACATGTCAATACCTCTCATAAATACAAGTAGTGATGACGTCAATCTCTCCTCCACTTTGAGCCAGGAGAGATTGACATGCATATTATTAATGTTAGCTCTCTGTGTACATCCAAGGGCCAGCCGTGATGCCCTGTTCTGGGCCAATTGCAATTGCAATCCCTTTTTGTGGCACCTGACCACACGACTGAACAGTAGTCCAGGTGTGACTAAACCAGGGCCTGTAGGACCTGCCTTGTTGATAGTGCTGTTAAGAAGGCAGAGCAGCGCTTTATTATGGACAGACTTCTCCCCATCTTAGCTACTGTTGTATCAATATGTTTTGACCAGGACAGTTTACAATCTAGGGTTACTCCAAGCAGTTTAGTCATCTTAACTTGCTACATTCCCACATTATTTATTACAAGATTTAGTTGAGGTTTAGGGTTTAGTAAATAATTTGTCCCAAATACAATGCTTTTAGTTTTTGAAATACTAACTTATTCCTTGCCACCCGCTGAAACTAACTGCAGCTCTTTGATGAGTGTTGCAGTCATTTCAGTCGCTGCAGTAGCTGAACTGTATAGTGTTGAGTCATACGCATACATAGACACACTGGCTTTACTAAAAGCATGCCGTAAAGATTGAAAGAAGTAAGGGGCCTAGACAGCTGCCCTGGGGAATTCCTGATTAAACCTGGATTATGTTGGAGAGGCTTACATTAAAGAACACCCTATGTGTTCTGTTAGGCAGGTAACTCTTTATCCACAATACAGCAGGGGGTGTAAAGCCATAACACATACATTTTTAATCTCAAAAGCCACACTGAAGTCAACAAAACAGCCCCCACAATCATCAGATTCTCTTAGCCAATCATCAGTCATTTGTGTAAGTGCTGTGCCTGTTGAATGTCCTTCCCTATAAGTGTTGTCAGTTTGTTTCTGAAATTCTGCTGTTTACTGTAAAATAGCATTGTATCTGGTCAAACACCATTTTTTCCAAAAGTTTACTAAGGGTTGGTAACAGGCTGATTGGTCAGCTATTTGAGCCAGTAACGTGGGATTTACTATTCTTGTCTTTCATAATTTGGTCAGATATACTTGTATGTGTAGCGTCAGCGTTTGTTGCTGGCATGTCATGCCTAATCTTGCCAATGGCAATATCAGCTGGTTTTGTGATTAATGAGCCATCTGATTAAAAAAATGATGGAGCTGAGTTTGCCTTTTTACCCAAAATTTAATTTAAGGTGCTCCAAAGCTTTTTACTATCATTCTTTGGTTCATAGTATAGTTTCTTCTTTTTATTCAGTTTAGTCACATTATTTATACGTTTGTCAATCGGTTGTGCAGCCAGACTTATTTGCCATACCTTTTGCCTCATCCCTCTCAACCATACAATTTTTTATTTTCATCATCAATCCACAGGGATTTAACCATTTTTACAGTCATCTCGTTAATGGGTGCATGCTTATTAGTAACTGGAATAAGCAATTTAAAAAATGTGTCAAGTGCAGCGTCTGGTTGCTCCTTGTATGACCTCATACACTATATTAGGCCCAGCCTTTGGAACTTGGGTTTTCCTAGATATGGCTACTATACTGTGATCACTACATCCGATGGATCTGGATACTGCTTTCAAACACATTTCTGCAGCTTTAGTAAAGATGTGATTAATACATGTTGATAATTTCATTCCTGTGCTGTTTGTAACTACCCTGGTAGGTTGACTGATAATATGAACCAGGTTGCAGGTATAAAATATACCTCCTTGTTGATATCACATACATTATCAAGCATTTCACACGTTATCCAGATACTGACTGTTAGCACTTGGTGGTCGATAGAAACTTCCCACCAGAATGGGCTTTAGGTGAGGCAGATGAACCTGTAGCCATATTACTTCAACAGTATTTAACATTAGGTCCTCTCTAAGCTTTACAGGAATGTGGTTCTGAATATAAACACCTCCACCATTGGCATTTCTGTATTTTCTGTAAATGTTATAACCTTGTATTGCTACCACAATCATCAAAAGTATTATCTAAGTGAGTTTCAGAGATCGTCATAGTGAATGTCATCCGCTACTAGCAAATTATTGATTTCATGAACCTTGTTTCTTAACCTGTTAGGGCTAGGGGGCAGTGTTCGGAAGTTCGGAGAGTCTGGCGTGCCCAAAGTAAAATGCCTGTTACTCAGGCCCAGAAACTAGGAAATGCAAATAATTAGTAGTAACACAGTTTCTAAAACTGTTAAGATAATGTCTGTGAGTATGGCAGGCGAAAACCAGAGGAAAATCTATCCGGAAAATGGGATTTTTTGATATCACAGTTTTTCCATTGATTTGCTATTCACTACAGAGGGATTTAGCTCCGAGATTGCAGTTCATATGGCTTACATTAGATGTCAACAGTCTTTAAACATGGTTTCAGGCTTGTGTTTTGAAAAACGAACAAGAAATAGGAGTTCTTCCTGGTGTCTCGTGAAAATGACCCTACTGTTTGGCGCCCATGACTGTGTGCGCGCTCTTCGTTATTTATCTTTTCTATTGAACAGGCTATTTTCTGTCTGAAATATTAGCGTTTATTTACATATTAGGGTACCTGAGGATTGATTAGAAACGTTGTTTGACTTGTTTCGACGAAATTTACTGGTACTTTTGGGATTTATTTGCCCGCATGTTTGAACGCCTTTGAACAGGTGGATTACTGAACACAACAGGCCAACCAAACAGAGTTTCGGGGATATATAGAGGGACTTTATCAAACAAAACTACCATGTATTGTGTAGCTGGGACCCTTTGGATTGCCAACAGAGGAAGATCTTCAAAGGTAAGTGATTTATTTTATCGCTATTTTTGAGTTTTGTGACACCTGTGCTGGTTATGAAATTATGTTAATTGAGGAAGTATGCGGGGCGCTGTCCTCAGACAATCAAATGCGATTCTTTCGACTTAAAGCCTTTTTCAAAATCTGACAACGCTGTTAGATCACCAAGATTCTAAGCTTTTGAATCATGTATGACACTTGTATTGCCATGAATGTTTAATATTACGATCCCTAAGAAGTTAAGCTACATATGTTAACATGGGCTATTTTGAGCACTTTTCTTCTGGGATGCTTACTGTTTGCATTGCTTTACTGGGAAGCTTAGCAGAAATAGATATTCTCATGTTCTTTATGTTAGTGCAGGGTGAGCTGCACACAGTGGACTTCCTACTATGGCACACCCCCTCAGTGCTAACAGTATAAATCTGGTTCATAGGCACATGTTTGCTGCATACAATAGCTGCAGGATCGGCAAAGGTATGGTAGTTAGAGGGACATAAATTAGATGACTTGTGTCTACCCCTGGTATAATGAACATTTGCTGAAGCATTATGCTAACTCAGCATCACAATGGTAGGGATTAACAGCCAGGAAAAACTATTGGATATCAGAGTGGCGGTAACTCACCAGCACTACCAGCATTACAACCAGGAATACGACTTTCTGGATAACAAAGTTGATGAGATCAGGGCAAGGGTTTCTTTCCAGAGAGACAACAGGGATTGTAACATTGCTCTCTCGGGATATACTGTCAGAGTCGGTCCAGCCATCTGGATTCTCAGTTCATCACACCGACAGGAATAAACATCTCTCCAGGAATAAGAAGGGCGGGGGTGTATGTTTCATGATTAACAACTCATGGTGTGATTGTAATAACATACAGGAACTCAAGACCTTTTGTTCACCCGACCTAGAATACCTCAAATCAAATGCCGACCGTATTATCTCCCAAAATAATTATCTTCGGTTATTGTCACAGCCGTGTATATCCTCCCTCAATTCGAAACAAAGAGGGCCCTCAAGGAACTTCACTGGACTTTATGCAAACTGGAAACCATATATCCTGAGGCTGCATTTATTGTAGCTGGGGATTTTAACAAAGCTAATTTGAGAACAAGGCTCCCTAAACTCTACCAGCATATTGACTGTAGCACTCGCGCTGGAAAAACACTGGACCATTGTTACTCCAACTTCCGGGATGCATATAAGGCCCTCCCCCGCCCTCCTTTCTGCAAATCTGACCACGACTACATTTTGCTCCTCCCTTCCTATAGGCAGAAACTCAAACAGGATGTACCTGTGCTAAGGACTATTCAACTCTGTTTTGACCAATCGGAATCCACGCTTTCAGATTGTTTTGATCATGCAGACTGGGATATGTTCAGAGTAGCTTCTGAGAATAATATTGATGTGTACACTGAGACGGTTACTGAGTTTATCAAGAAGTGTATGGGAGATGTAGTACCCACTGTGCCTATTAAAACCTACCCTAACCAGAAGCCGTGGATAGATGGCAGCATTCACGCAAAACTGAAAGCGTGAACCATCGCATTTAACCAAGCAAGGTGACTGGGAACATGTCAAAATACAAAACAGAGTAGTCATTGCTAATCTTGCCAATGAAAAATTCATTAATTTGCTCGTGGGATCCAGGCCCTGTGGTTTCTGGATGGGTTAGGGGTTATAGGTTACCTGTACTCTCTCTCCTGCAGGATCTCTGTGGGGTCCAGGCCCTGTGGTTTCTGGATGGGCGTGACGCGGTTCTGTTTCTGTTGCAGTGTGATGACGGGCGACGGCTGCTGTCCCTGGGGCTGATGGGTAATAGAGGGGCCGGACATGGGTCCAGGGGGAGGGGCCTGGGGTGGGACAGGTGAGGGTCTACCACTGGGTGGCGGAGCTAGAAGCTTCTGGGGGTTGCTGGGAGTATCAGCACCTTGACCTGAAACAGGAAAAGCACAAATACATGTGATCAATCACATTACATAAATCAATCAATTAGACTATCCAAATTAAACTGAGCCAGACTAACCTTCAGGCCAGGGTCTGGGTTAGGATTAATTCAGCCAGACTAAAGGGTGTACACTGCACGACTCTCAAAATCGCTGAGCCTCTCACATTAAACGACCGTCTTTCCTGTAGTTTTTCTGTATTGCCAACTAAAACGATGTGGCACAGACGGGGGTTACACACTACAAGATTCATCACTTGGTTGTGAAGATTTTCCACCACGCTGTCTGGCGAAAACAATGCTGTGATTAGATTGTTAACGTAGCTAGAACAAAGCAGCCTCAGTCAGACATTCACACCTGCCATTCAGAGCTAAAATATCTAGCCAACATGTTGAATTGAATAACATTATCAGAGCTGATTTAACAGCTAGTAGTATACTAGTATACTGTAGTTATACTACTACAGTACTAGTTATGGCTCCTGTTCGAGAGCATTCTGTGCTAAACAACGTGATCATCTCACTGGCTTCTTCTCTAGTGAGCTCTCATTGGCTATTGCTGATCACCGATCTCAAAACCTGTCGTTGCACACCTCACAATAAAAGCGCATTGCAGATTTTGTGGCGATAAAATCAAGCATATTAGATTTTTTTTGGGGGGGGGTGGGGGGGATGTCTGGTATTGCTCAAAGACGGGATCGGTAGCCATCAGATTGCATCTGACCCGCTCACATTAAACGAGTGTGGTGATGGCCGCACGCCCCGAGCAGGTAACAACATGGGGATTTTGTCTCCGATCTCAAAAACTTGTCTGGGACATCTAAATCGAGGCCAAAATCATGTAGTGAATCAATCAATCAAATGTATTTATGAAGCCCTTTTTACATTAGTCGATGTCACAGAGTGCTGTACAGAAACCCAGCCTAAAACCCCAAACAGCAAGCAACGCAGATGTAGAAGCACGTGGCTAGGAAAAACTCCCTAGAAAGGCCAGAACCTAGGAAGAAACCTAGAGAGGAACCAGGCTCTGAGGGGTGGCCAGTCCTCTTCGGGCTGTGCCGGGTGGAGATTATAACAGAACGTGGCCAAGATGTTAAAATGTTCATAGATGACCAGCAGGGTCAGATAATAATCACAGTGGTTGTAGAGGGTGCAACAGGTCAGCACCTCAGGAGTAAATGTCAGTTGGCTTTTTATAGCCGATCATTCAGAGTTAGAGACAGCAGGTGCGGTAGAGAGAGAAAACAGTACCCCCTGTATATAGCCTCCACGTTGGCTCTGTACCGGTACCCCCTGTATATAGCCTCCACATTGACTCTGTACCGGTACCCCCTGTATATAGCCTCCACATTGACTCTGTACCGGTACCCCCTGTATATAGCCTCCACATCG
>QNTS01007784.1:33276-43953 GCA_003317085.1 Hucho hucho
GGAGTGAGAATGTGAGGGAGTGAGAATGGGGATGAGAATAGGGAGTGTGAATGTAAGGGAGTGAGAATGGGGAGTGAGAATGTGAGGGAGTGAGAATGGGGATGAGAATAGGGAGTGTGAATGTAAGGGAGTGAGAATGGGGATGAGAATAGGGAGTGTGAATGTAAGGGAGTGAGAATGGGGAGTGGAAGAGACCCAATGATCTTTTTCTTTCTTTGCATTTTGTTTGCTGGAACAAATGTCACGGGAACAACCTGCCAAGGTGCCAACGAGGGAGAAATCAAGACTCTTACCCCTCTCTATCCAGACGAGATAGAGTGAGAGAGAGAGAGACACACACAGATAGAGAGAGAGCGTGAGAGACAGAGCGAGAGAGTGAGAGACAGAGAGGGAGGGAGGGAGGGATGAGATAGCGTTGATGGTCTGACTCTGACTCACAAGGCCTTCGCATTCTTAAAGCTGTTGAATGTTCTTCCTGTCTCTCTCACCTCCACTTAACCATGGTGACTGTAGAGGTCAGATGTTCCACACACCGTATTGTCGACCTGGTAAATCCCAACACTGCCGGGTTAGAGTACAATTCCCTCAAGCCACATTCTTTTATTTTTAAGAACTCACTAACAAAGCCTTCTTCTCACTGGCTGTGGGAAGAACTCTGTCCTTGTGGTTAGAACATCACATACAGTTTGAACTGGGGGGTTAACAGTTCCTATGAGAATACTTTGAAGATGAGCAGAAAGAACCAAACTGGCCACTTTGTCTGAGTTTGAGCTTGCATTGTAACAAGGGCTCTATTAGAATATAACTATTCTCATATTTTCAGTTTGACACTGTGTCCCCCACCTGTCACTCTCTCAGTAATCAGACACTCCTAAACAGCTAAATCAACGGTGTACATTTAAAAGTGTAGAATGTACACTATTTTCAGTGAACATATGAGTCCCACTGTACTGCTGTTAAAATCAGCCAGGTCACCTGTGTTACAAGTCAGTATTCGATGAGGAAGTTGGGAGATGACGTAGAAACGGGACAATAGGGGCAACAGTGAGCGCCGTTACCTTCAAGTAGGCTTTGGTTTGCTACAGTGTTATGGACGGGGATGGTTGATAGGCGTAAGCATCTGCTTCTGGTTCCCCAAAGGTTGCATGTTCAAATCTAGCGATAAAACGTTTATTTTTATATTTTGTTTTAAGCCTATCCCAAATGTTAACCGTTAATGCCTAAACGTAATCATAAACAGTGTGAAATTTGACGTTTGGAACAACTTTGAAATGGATGAACGTCTAATTCTGACGTGAGACTGTGAGAGCTAATTAGTTAAAATAACACTTTTGAAAGTGTTAAAAATTGTACTATGTTGCAGTGTTCCCCAATTAACTATTAAATTGTTCAAAGGAACTTGATTGTGGTGTTTGCAACACCTACAGTGTAATATATTACACTTCATTTAGAGTAAACTGGACTCACTTTGCTTAGTGGTGACGCTGTTACACTTTCTCAGTGTAAGAAATTAACACCTTTAGTGGTACAGTAAATCATTTTTGAGTGTTGTTTTCACACTATATAGTCTAAAGCCTAATTTGCATATTTCCCAGGGTGTCTTTTCATTTTGAGTAAATTGTTGAGTTTAACACCCATGACTGTATTTGTTAGTGACAGAGACAGGGTTGTTGAATTATTCCATTTTAAAGGGCTGTGGCTTTCACCAAGTGAGTTCCTAGGGGAATGTTATCATTCAAATTAAACTCTATGACAATACAGTCCTTATATCATAAGGCCTTAATTATTAGCCTAGTAAGTGGCCAATAAAACTCCTGGTTTACAGGCAACATCAGGCCTGCAAATCCCATTATGCTTGCAAAGCGATGTGTAATTCCAGACTTAGTTAGGATATCCAACAGTTTTTATTCACCCGCAACCTGCATTCAGAATGGCTGCCAGGGTTAGTTGACTTAATAAAAAATGTAAAATAATACTTAATGTTTTTTAATTGGAACAGCCATTTCAGTAACGGGTGCAATAAATCTAACTAACTGATTGGATTAGTTTCGAAAAATGTTATTTATTATTTATCTTTGTGTAACATAAGATTAATGAAACAATCAATGTATACAGATATTAAAAACAATCCCGAAAAAAATCCATCGGCAGTAGAGCATGCTGGGAAATATGATAATGATGGGTGTGGTTTTAATGGGACTGTTTTACTCTCTACAGTGTAAAACAATAATTCTGATTATTAACACCAATACTGGGGGTTCTTTTACACCACTGAGTGTTTTTCACTCTTACAGATCCTGTCCACTTGGTGGTTCATTGTCCAGCCCCCCCTTGTCTCTCCCTCTTGGCCCATTATCTCATTATCAACCTGGTGTGTAATCTCTCTGTCTCTCCCTCCCTCCTTCCCCAGTATCCTCCTCTCCTTCCCCACTCTCCCCCTCTCCTTCCAAACTCTCCACCTCCCTCCTTCCCCACTCTCCTCCTCTCTCCTTCCAAACTCTCCATCTCCCTCCTTCCCCACTCTCCTTCTCTCTCCTTCCCAAGTCTCTCCGTCCCTCCTCTCACCTCTCTTCCTCTCCTCCCTTTTACTAATAGGGCCCTGACCCTCTTAACATCATGTGTGATAGGAGGATAAAGATGTGAGACAAAG
The DNA here is from genome assembly GCA_003317085.1 of Hucho hucho. NCBI lineage: Eukaryota > Metazoa > Chordata > Actinopteri > Salmoniformes > Salmonidae > Hucho > Hucho hucho. Next base: position 35,927 of record QNTS01007784.1, read on the forward strand.
GGGTTGGGAAACAGCCCATTGGTAGATATACTGGGAGTCAAACTGTAATAGATCTGAATACAAATGGTCGTTATTTGACGAAGGTCTGGTTGGGTGTTATCACTTCAAGTAGTCTTTCGATTATTGTTGCATTGTTATGGTGCTTTCACACATCCTGGATAGTCAATAGAAATACTTCATTTAGAGGTGTAGAGCACAGGAGGCTGGTGAGGGGAGGACGGCTCATAATAATGGCTGGAATGGAGTGAGTAGAACTGATCAAACGTGTTCGATACCATTCCATGTATTCCGTTCCAGCCATTACTATGAGCCCCTCCTCCCCAATGAAGGTACCACCAGCCACCTGTGGAATAGAGTTATGGAGGGTTGACTAGAGATGGAGATAGAGCTGGGGGCACGTAGTGTTGTGTAGGGGTTAAAGAGCAGAACAATGGACGAAATAGGACTTACTCTGGCACCTTTCTCAGGGAAGCATTTACACCCTCCGCTGCAGTCTCTCCCTCCACATGGCCCACTGTACTTCTTCCCACCCTGGAGAAGACATCACAGAGAACTGGGTTAGAGACAACAAAACAATACCATGAGAACTCACCACATGCATGGATTGACAGTAATAACCCCCAGACATACTGTAATATGTTCATGTGTAGCTTACAGGTTTTGTCTGGGGTATGGTGGTGCATGGGATATGCATGTGTATAGTTGAACACGCATGTAGCTTCATTATACACAGTAGTCTATATACTCAGGATCTGCCGTGCTGTGAATATAATATGTATATAATAGACCGTGTATAGTAGTTGTTTATGACTGTGGAGTCATTGGGGTCATTACATGACTGAGTTTGATAGTCCAGGTACTGTCTGAGGATATGATCTGTATGGAGGTATGTGTGCTAAATGCTTGTTCTGATGTGGTTCCTCTGACACATTTCAGCCATTAACGCCCCTGGACATCCAGACAGACAGACTGGACCCTCCCATTCATCAGAGTCGTAGACTGAGATCCTTATTCTGACAGTGAGAATAAACCTGTGAACAATCCCCCAGACTCCCCACAGAGACGTTAAACTGCATACCAGTGCTACTACCACGAGGCACTCTGTACAGGACTGGACACAAACATGAAACAACCATGACCAGAGTTCAGTGTGGACAAGACATGATCAAAGACAGAAGTCCCATAACCTATGGTGGTTGCTAACTGGTGGGTTGGGACCCATTGTTGGGTTGTGGCCAGTTCTGCTATGGTTGTGACTAAAGACTGGGTTGTGGTCTAAGACATGGTTCTGTTTACTTGGTGGGTCACACGGAACATTTCCAGGCTGGAAGTGGGGCACTATTGAAAAATGTCTAGAACCTCTACCCCAGGCTTCCCATGGAGACCCTAGGCTGCATACCAACAGGAACACAAAGCACTCTGTAACATGCAGCATGGACATTGGACATATCATCAGATCACCAGAGGCCACTAAGGCACAAAACACTACTACCTCTATTAGGCCATACATGAATGCAAATGACTTATTTACACTTTGAGATTATTCTTGTATAATAAAAGGTGCTTACGTAATACATTATTATTATTATTATTATTATTATTATTAATTGTATTATTATTATTTGACCTAAAAGACATATTTTCATGCTTAATGTTCCACAAGAGTTTCCACAGCTGAGCCTGACAGTGAATAGCAATGAAAGGAAAGCAAACACTCCCTGGAAAACCTGCCCAAACTGTTTCCCTATCAGAGAACAATTGAATGCATAGAACGAGCGACTCAGCCTACTTTTCTGAGACAGTCAGTCTATAGCTGACATGCAAGGAGTCTCCGAGGCTGGTTATCTTATGACGTCATTGGACTGTGTCCTAACTCCCCGTCTACACAGTCATACCAGCGCCTGCTTAGAGAGCATTTGCCAACCCCTATGCCCCACCCCTCCCCCGCCTGTTCCAAGCGGTTACTTTATGTTCTCAGCGTGACAAAGTGGCAGATTTGGAATCGTAGAAATTCTCCCTCCTTATACGACGTGTTGGGCACAAATCTGTGAAAGAGCACATTGAGACCCTCCCCGGGTTCACAAAGAGAGTCTTCTTCTTCCCTTCCCCTATGGAATGCATGGGGCTCAATTTCCTCCCTAACTGGCTGTAGCTATCTGGGGATCTCTGAATCTAAAGGCGATCCATCTTTAGCAGACTGTAGATCTTCAGAACAGGCATACAGTAGGGAGGGATAGCCCAGAATGACTGACTGCTGAACGGTATAGCGAAGACTTGACTTGAGACAGTGTCATTCAAGTCTAAATTCCACTTCCTTTTGACATCATAATAACCTAAAGTAGCTTCCACTACTTTGTCTGCTTTTCCTCAATCTGCACTGACATTACAGAACTGGACAGGTGAAAGCGAATCTGGTAGTCAACAGGCGTCCTCCATATTGCTTCCACACAGCATGTGTTCTAGCACTGTACAGGAGAGGATAAGGAGAGGAAGCCATGTCAGACTATTGGGATGTAACCCTGCTGAGGTGTGACATCACAGAGGCATCGACTGGACAGTGGACTGGAAACCCCACCAGCTACACAACAGGACACATCACCTCTGGACAGACACATAGGACAAAGATGTTCCCCTCCAAAAAAGGACAAAAACATGACATATGGCTATGTGGAATCCATTTGCTTTTGCAGTTTGGCCTAAAATAGTTGATTACTATTTCAGCTGAAGACAATGGTATTGAGTTACAGAATATCCTGCCCCCACCCACCACCATCACAACAACCTGCTCTTTCCAACATCACCTTTTCCAGGTCTGCTACACTAATCACCTTAACATCCTTCATCACATAGAGAGAGCCTGAGGCCTCAAGGAGAGGCCTCAGGCTCTCTCCTTGAGGCCTCAGGCTCTCTCTTTGGTGGAGAATGGGGGTTGAGGTCCACTTAGCTGGCACTTTGGAGGCTTATAACATGGTCCTGTCCATGAGGTCAATGGTTCATTGATTGCTCGAGTTAGTTACATTTTCAGAACTATTCACATCATCTGAAGAAACAACGCTGGTTTGTTGTTTTTCCTATTTGGAGACTTGCTACAGGGGTTAACCAGAGAAGGTCAAAGGTCTACTGAATTAATGAGTTCACGAGAACCAAGACAATGTGTTAACACACACGGCAGAGGTATTTCATTTCCTCTCCATTCGTTCTCTCTACCCACACTTCCTCGCTCCTGGTCCTGTGGGGAGTACAGAGTGTGAAGGCTTTTGTCCCAGCCCAGCATTAACACTCTTGATTCAGCTAGTTAATGACAGTCTTAAGGATTAGTTGAGTTGGGACAAAAGCCAGCACACACTGCAGCTGTCCAGAACCAGGTATGTAGGACAATGCTCTAGGCGGTCCCAGACACGAAGCCAGACACCCTTCTAGAATGTTCTCTCTGAACAGTTGATCACACCAGACCAGACCTGTCACGTGAAAAGGACGGAGGATTCAGTAGCGAGTACAGTTCAGTATTTATTGTAGAAATCCAGGAGGTAAGTAACAGGTACAGGTACATAGGATGTGTCAGTAAGTGTCTGGGTCTGAACAGCGCCGAGGCTGCAGGGAAACCCAATCCTCTATACGTCAGCGAGCGACGAGGAATTCCCAGACTGGCGATCCTGAACGTGCCCAACAAAGAGTCCTCCACAGGAGAGAGACGCTGCATCTCAGGTCGCCTCTTGTCTTGGTTTCCTCTTGTGTCTTGAGCCGGACCTCTCTTTGTGTGCGTGTCCCTTTGTTCTGTTGCTTGGCTGTTTGTGATCTGGTTCTGGTGCTCATATATTTCCGTGTCTGTTACTCATTGTCGACCGCGACTATTGCTCGTCCCTCGTATCAGCGGCCACACCCACACACACACACACACAGAGTGAGCCGGTGAATTCATGAACCGTGACAAGACCACCCACATGCCCAACATAACAGCTAAGGCTTTTGGCTCAGCGACAACCATTTGGTATATAAATTTTTTTCTGACTCCTACAGCACTCAAAGCTGTTGATCTAGACGACCCAGTCCCAGTCTCAACAGTGACATGGTCAACACTGGAACTGGAACGAGTGCGCTGAGAGTCGGGAAGCAAGTTCAGGGAGTGAGTGTTTTAATAAATAAAGGAAACAATGAACACGTAACACAAACAACGCACCGACATGAAACAGAGTCAATAACACCCGAGGAAAGAACCAAGGGGAGTGACAGATATAGGGAAGATAATCAAGGAGGTGATGGAGTCCAGGTGAGTGTCATGGGGCGCAGGTGCGCGAGACGATGGTGACAGGTGTGCGGGATAATCAGCAGCCTGATGACCCAGAGGCCGGAGAGGGTGTATACGTGACAAGAACCAAGCTCAACACCTCAGCACAGTGTTAAGGACAACCAGGGTGACAGAGAGGAGCTACAGAAACTGCCTCACTGAAAGATCTGAAATGGAGGACGGAATGCTAATATGTTAGACTATGTCTGCGGAGTGTATAAGAGAACACTCCAGACCTCCAATGTTAATGTACAGTAACTCTCATGTAAATATTCACATGATGAATTGAGATGGATGTTATATACTTCCTCCCCTGATCTAAATGCATTGGACAGTCTGGGACTGCTATAGTGAAAGGCTGAGCTACAGTTTCAGTGCATATCCTGTATGTTTCTAGGAAACCCAACATGACAAGCATCACATAGACTCCAATAAACCAGACTGTATAATCTGTTTGTGTTTGAAACATGACTTTTCTAGTTTCCTCTGTGAAAGTCCAATGTTAATTATCTTTCACATGTCGTGCTCAGAGAAAGCTAGACTCTGTGGTCCATCAGACCCATTGTGGTCCCAACTATCTACTCTTCGTGGGCTGTCTGATCAGAAAACATGCATGCACAATCAAATCGAAACCACGTCAACTGCAGGTTTGTGGCACTTAAATCCAGAACTGTGGTGGACTATGCTAATGCCCGTGCGATATTTAAATGTATAAAGAGCATGACCACGGACAAAAGAGCAAAAGAAAATAAATAGAAAAACGTTCTCACATTTCTGAACCCAGAATATTCCAGACAGTGTTGACCACAATGATAAACAAACAGACAGACATAAAGGGGATCTGACCCATGATGCAAAAGAGTGTCCGGGGCAGCAGGTAGGTAGCCTAGTGTTTAGAACGTTGGGCCAGTAACCGAAAGGTTGCTAGATCAAATCCCAGAGCTGACAAGGTAAAAATCTGTCATTCTGCCCCTGAACAAGGCAGGGGCAGAAGGAGGCCATCATTGTAAATAAGAATTTGTTCTTAACTGACTTGCCTGGTTAAATAAAAAATTAATACACACACATTGTTCCCATCTTCCCAAACTGTAACATATTTTTTGGAGGGGACATGCATACGACCTCTTGGATGTAAACATGTCTAGTGGTGGAGAGGACGCCCATCGTAACTCACCCAGATAAGCGTGAAGAGCCGCTTCATAGGAGGGAATGCCAAAGTTAACAGCTTTGTTTCCTGTAAAGTCTAACTTCCCCTGAAACAGGCACCAATGATCTCTTCCCATTCAAGTGTAACACATGATGATTTACTGTGGCTCTAGGCTATCTCTTACCATGCACTAGTGTTCTCATGAAGAGATGTGAGCTAAAGTCTACTTTAACAGGAAACACTGTCCCAACGAGTAGTAGAGGTCAGGACTGCATCGTCCCCCAGGTCAAATTATTATTCACTTCTTTCTTCATTATTACTGTGACATTTTGAAGTATTGCAGCTAAGCTACCCCTGGTAAGCATACTGCAAACCCTTCTAGGAGAGATGTATATTGTTTTGGGACTGTGGTTAGTGTATCTGTCTTGGGACCAGATGATTGCTGATTCTACACCACCAAGAGAGAACTCCCTAGCCCAGAAAGGAGACCCCTCTGTCTGTGTACATCAAGTTCTATTTCTACATGTTTACTCACTAAGGATTTCACAACCCCCACAGACCCCCGGAGCATATGTCCCTGCCTTGTACCAGTGATGAGACTGAGACAGCCTGTTCACATCAGGACACTGATGACAGTAATGATAGAGTTCGAGCTAGCAGACATCTGCTGCTGCCAAGGAAATAAACAGCAACCTGATAACATAATGCCCCTTATCCCCATGACAACATCATTCCGCCTCAATGAAAGGTTAGAGAGGTTACGGCTGTTTAAGTGTCTGAGAGTCTGTTTCTGTTTTTCTTCAATGAAATTAGAGACTTCAGTGAGGTTGTGTGTGTGTAGGTGTGTGTCTATCTGTCTATAGGTGGTCTCTGATCAGTTCAGTGGGCGGTTGCTGTAAGATGAATGTCTACCTTAATAAAGAAAGCTGTGAGTTAGTAGAATGCTGCCTCCCTCATCTTTATGCCTACACTCCCTAACCCATTCATCAACTCATATAGAATGTTCCACTGTGTAGATAACACACCCGCACACACACACGCACACACGCACACACACGCACACACCCGCACGCACACACACGCACACACCCGCACCTAAGGCAGATGTACTGTACATAGCCTCAGAGGTGTCATGCCCATAGGATGCACAGGGGCACAGTCCCCCCTCAGAATAGTCCTTAAAAAAAAAAGTAGGTTCCCAATCTCCCAATCTCATAACTGGCTACCAAGAAGCCATTTCACTCAGTCAATCAAGTTAGAGTAGCTAGCTTGTCTAACTATCTTAGCTGGCATGCCTAGTCGGTAGACTTTAGAAAAGCAAGCAATAACTAAACGTACTGAATAAGACTCACATTCCTTTCAATCTTTTACACAGATTTTAGCACCAATGCCGAGAAGCATATTTCTTTAAAAACCAGTCAGGAGGATACAAAGCTCAAGAGGTATGCTTAGATATGCAGAAAAATAGACCTACTTATTTACATAGAATTTATCTTAATGATGTTTGAAGGTGTTTGAAAAATGCAAAAATTCTCAAACTAAAGGACGGAGGCCGTACTCATACTTTGTGCCCACTCAGATGTTTGAGGTGCATGACAGCCCTGCATTGCCTTGCTGTATATGTCACTGATCTGGTGTTGCTGGTTTGAATGTTTGGCTGGTCAACCTCTACATGCAGTGAAACTTGTGTTATGATGTTATTGTTGAAGTACTAGTTATAGAGTAATGTGTTTGTCATTGGGGTGTGTCTGGTGTCTTAAAATGCAGCAAGTGTGACTTAACTGAAGTACTACATTTTACTCAGACATAACAAACCAACACTGTTGTTGGTTAGTGTGGTCAACCTGTGGTCAATCTGACTCACAGTGGTTGTGGTTCACCTGACAAACATAACCACTTCCTAACCACATCCCACCACGTCCTCTGTGTCAGCCCAGCCAGGGTAAACACACATGGCCACAGAGCCAAAGCCAGATCCAGAACCAGACAGAACCAGACTAGGACAGGATGACTACAGATGACACCAGACAGACTGAAATGTACCTAACCTGAAGTACAATCCTGTGCTCAAGACCTTACGTATCTAGTGGACAGTATTCTAGGATTGGACTTGGGTACAATGAAGAGATGATGAGTTGGTTCAGGGGACATTTGGGAGTTCCAACCCTCAGTGAGCAACACATTCCACTGCACAGCCCACGCTGCCCCAAAGCATCATGGGAGGATTTAGCACACTTCAGAGAAAACCAGACCTCTGTCCCCCGATGATAAGGGCTTCAGAAGACCAATGAGGACACAAGTCTTTCCAAAGGACACACACGTGTCTCTGGCCTATACCCTAACCCTAACCCTGCCGGCACACACACGTCTCTGGCCTATACCCTAACACAATACCTCTGGCCTATACCCTAACCCTATACCTCTGGACTATTCCCTAACCCTAACCCTGCCGGCACACACACGTCTCTGGCCTATACCCTAACCCTATACCCCTGGCCTATACCTTAACCCTATACCTCTGGTCTATACCCTAATCCTATACCCCTGGCCTATACCCTAACCCTATACCTCTGGTCTATACCCTAACCCTATACC
>QNTS01007785.1:10686-37015 GCA_003317085.1 Hucho hucho
GGTGAAATGCAAGGCGCCAAATTCAAAATCCAAAAGTTGAATTATTAAACATGCATCAATATACAAGTGTTTCATAGTCATCAAAAGCTCTGCTTCTTGGCAATATCACAGCGTTGTCAGATTTCAAAAAGGCTTTACGGCGAAAGCACCACATTTGATTGTTTGAGGGTAGCACCTAACATATTTTTGCCATTACCATGAATTCATTAGCCTTCACGGTTCACACAAAACACATTTCACAGCGAAAACAAATCAATTACCTGTTGAAGAACTTCTGCTGATGGCTTCCCAAGTGTCCAACGAAGACAATCCATGGTTCATGTATTATATCCTAAAATCTCCATTTGGTTTGCGTGTTATAATCAGAAACTACAGCCTCCACTCGTCCATTGAAACGTGAAGAGAACTCGTTCAACTTATACCTATAAAATTGTCCAAGAACAATCAAACATCATTTTAAATGTATCCTTAGGAACACTTTTATGTAGAAATAGCATAATATTTCAACCGGAATATAAACTGGGCTATAAGAAAGGAAAAAAACACAGAGCGCGCCTGGCGAGAGCGCGCGTCCTCTTCTATTGACATCTCTGGGGACACTTCCTTATTCGTCTTCTTCTCTGCTCTAAAAGCATCTAAAAAAATCTGAACACTGTCTCGAGACTGTTGACATCCAGAGGAAGCGATAGGTACTGCATTCATATGCCCTTATAAGGGCATTTTCATAAGGGAGGGGTTCCAAATGAGCAATGTGTCAAAACCACTTTTTCCAGGACAGAAATTCCTCGGGTTTCACCTGCCATATCCGTTCTGTTTTACTCACAGACAAATGGTTAACACTTTTAGAAAATTCAGAGTGTTTCCTATCCAATGGTACTAAATGTGTGCATATCCTATTTTCTGGGCCTGAATGGGAGGCATTTTACTTTGGGCACGCCAGGGTCTCCAAAACAGTCACCCCATGCGCTGCTCCCTAAGAAGTTAAGACACACAGAATCCAGTGTTCTAATCAAAGTTCTCATACCGTCATCCTTGTTCAAATCCTCAACGGATATTTCCAGTGCTGTATCTCTCGCTCGTCCTTCGAGCGATAATACCACCACTGCAAGTGTTTGCTTTTTCTTGTCCAGATTAATAACCATTGTCCAGATTAATAACCATTGTCCAGATTCCAAGTAAATTTTTCCAACTTTCATAAGACCTCTTCTCGTCGAAGCGGCACATTTGTAGTTATTAATCATCCTCTGCTACCAATGTTAACTCAAAATGACACAACGACAAGGTTCCAGGTTAACAACGTTAACTCCACCGTATAAGCACAAGGCATGGTTGTCATTGCAGCAGTCACCCCAGGTTCATCTACACTAATAAGAGTGATAGCGCCGTAATAACAGAAAACATTAACTTCACATCTGCCATAGGTCATTCCATATTTACAATGTTGCTGGATTCGTTAGACAGAATCCTATTTGTTGGTCTTGGAGTATTCCTTCTACTTTCCCTGTCTAAAGGTGGTGTATCCACCGCAGTAACCCCAAACTATACTAGTCCAACTGTCTACTGTTCTGCTTGGTGCATCTACCTCATCAGAGTGGAGGTCCTGACCCACCACCTCACTCTCCCTCCGTCCCTTCCGCTCCTCACCCCCTTCTCTCTCTGCCTCCCTCTCTGTACCCTTCTCTCTCTCACTCACAGGTGCACCAGTTCAGTAACAAGCAGACGGAGATGGCCCTGAGGGTTGCCTCCCTGGACTATCTAGGCACGGTGGCCGCTCGCCTGCGCAAAGATGCCGTCACCAGCAAGATGGACCAGCGATCCATTGACCGCATCCTGAAAGAGGTAGGGAACAAAATTACTTCTGTTTCAGATCCTACATTCAGGGGTGGACACGACTTGAAGGCGGCCAACCGAATAGGATGGCAGTGGGGAAGCGGGCGGGGGGCGGTAAGAGGCGCAGAAGGGGTGGAACATTAACATTTTTCCTTTTCCCACACAGACCCAAGGTGACGACGAGACCCAGCAACTGCAGAAAGCCCTTCTGGACTACATGGAGGAGAACACTGAGACCGACCCTTCACTATTGGTCAGTTTGTGTTCCACCACGACGCTCGCTCACTCTTTTCTCATTTTATTTGTTGAACTTTGAGATTATTTTTGGAATGAAAGATGCTTAACAAATAATATATTAATGAGAATTCCTTCTACTAACTGTGTACTTTGCCTTTGCCAGTTTGCCAGGAAGTTCTACATAGCGCAGTGGTTCCGCGACACCACCATAGAGACAGAGAAGACCATGAAGAGCCAGAAACGGGACCGGGAAGAGGACTCGTCGGACGGCCCTGGCCACCACGCCAAGGACATCGAGACCATTGGGGAGGTCATGCAGCGGGCCGAGGCGCGCAAAAAGTTCCTCCGCAAGATCATCAAGACGGTCCCCTCCCAGTTTACCACCCTGAGGTACTGCACGTCTCTGTCTGTCTCTGTCTCTCTGTCTGTCTGTCTCTGGGACCGGGAAGAGGACTCGTCGGACGGCCCTGGCCACCTCGCCAAGGACGTCGAGACCATTGGAGGTCATGCAGCTCTCTTTCTCTCTTTTTTTTTTCTTCTTTTTTTTCCCCAGATTAGGCTTGGGCGGTATACTGTATATACCGAGGTATTTGGAAATCGTTTTTTTAATACCGTCAGTACTGTGAAACTACTTCTAGTTCAATACATTGGACTATTTGTAGCTACTTTTTAAGTTAACATATTTCACTAGTTGACTGCAGGTTAGGAGATAAATCCGAACCCGTTCTTCGGTTCTCCTGTCATATTATCTTACATTCAGAGTATGTGAGCAGAGTTGTGTGGTTGGTAAATCCCGCTCATCGCGTGCCACGTCCAACCCCTCCGCTAACCACGCTCACAAGAACAACAACAACTGCTCCAAAATCACTCCATTCATTAAAATCCCAATTTAACCAACACCATCTATTGTTGTGACTACCTGGACCTACCATTTGGTTTAGAAACCAAACCATATGGATTTGAATGGAAAATATTTGAATAAACAACATGAAAAGGTGAATGTATGAAGCTCCCATCATTTCCAATAGGCTACATGTCATATTAAACAGCTTATAAACACTGTAAATAGGTCAGGAGACAGACAGGGAGCCTGAATGATTTAGCTATATTATTTCAAGGCTATAACATATACTGTATATCACAAAAGTGAGTACACCCCTCACATTTTTGTAAATATTTGAGTATATCTTTTGATGTGACAACACTGAAGAAAGGACACTTTGCTACAATGTAAAGTAGTGTGTGTACAGCTTGTATAGCAGTGTAAATTTGCTGTCCCCTCAAAATAACTCAACACACAGCCATTAATGTTTAAACCGCTGGCAACAAAAGTGAGTACACCCCTAAGTGAAAAATGTCCAAATTGGGCCCAATTAGCCATTTTCCCTTCCCGGTGTCATGTGACTCGTTAGTGTTACAAGGTCTCAGGTGTGAATGGGGAGCAGGTGTGTTAAATTTGGTGTCATCGCTCTCACACTTCCTCATAGTGACTGGTCACTGGAAGTTCAACATGGCACCTCATGGCAAAGAACTCTCTGGGGATCTGAAAAAAAGAATTGTTGCTCTACATAAAGATGGCCTGGGCTATAAGAAGATTGCCAAGACCCTGAAACTGAGCTGCAGCACGGTGGCCAAGACCATACAGCGGTTTAACTGGACAGGTTCCACTCAGAACAGGCCTCGCCATGGTCGACCAAAGAAGTTGAGTGCACGTGCTCAGCGTCATATCCAGAGGTTGTCTTTGGGAAATAGACGTATGAGTGCTGCCAGCATTGCTGCAGAGGTTGAAGGGGTGGGGGGTCAGCCTGTCAGTGCTCAGACCATACGCCGTACACTGCATCAAATTGGTCTGCATGGCTGTTGTCCCAGAAGGAAGCCTCTTCTAAAGATGATGCACAAGAAAGCCCGCAAACAGTTTGCTGANGGGCTGCATGAGTGCTGCCGGCACTGGGGAGCTACAGTTCATTGAGGGAACCATGAATGCCAACATGTACTGTGACATACTGAAGCAGAGCATGATCCCCTCCCTTCGGAGACTGGGCCGCAGGGCAGTATTCCAACATGATAACGACCCCAAACACACCTCCAAGACGACCACTGCCTTGCTAAAGAAGCTGAAGGTAAAGGTGATGGACTGACCAAGCATGTCTCCAGACCTAAACCCTATTGAGCATCTGTGGGGCATCCTCAAACGGAAGCTAGAGGAGTGCAAGGTCTCTAACATCCACCAGCTCCGTGATGTTGTCATGGAGGAGTGGAAGAGGACTCCAGTGGCAACCTGTGAAGCTCTGGTGAACTCCATGCCCAAGAGGGTTAAGGCAGTCCTGGAAAATGATGGTGGCCACACAGAATATTGACACTTTGGGCCCAATTTGGACATTTTCACTTAGGGGTGTACTCACTTTTGTTGCCAGCGGTTTAGACATTAATGGCTGTGTGTTGAGTTATTTTGAGGGGACAGCAAATTTACACTGTTATACAAGGTGTACACTCACTACTTTACATTGTAGAAAAGTGTCATTTCTTCAGTGTTGTCACATGAAAAGATATACTCAAATATTTACAAAAATGTGAGGGGTGTACTCACTTTTGTGATATACTGTATAAAGAAATACTTTTGTGAAGCATTTGCCAGTGTGACACAATATTCTGGTAGGGACATAAAGCATGCCGCATTTAAACATTTTGTTGTAGTCAATCATTATAGTCTATAAATTATGTATTATAGGCTGTGAATTCATTGTTAGAACCACGAGTTTGGCCAGTCTGTGTCTTCAGGCTCATGTGATGGTGCCTGGAGAGCCGACCAGCAGTGGAGAATATCCTCTCCACCCTTGCAGAGCCACTGGGGATGATTAAAACCCTTCAGGCCACTCTTGCCAGGCTGGGCAGGGTTGCGGAGTTGTTTTATTTTTTTATAGGTAGGCCTAAAGGTTTTTGGCAAAATAACCCAATCAAAATGGAAAGCTCCTTGAACATGGGAATATCCCAGGCCTATTGGGCCAAAACCACTTATGGCCTATAGTATTGATAATAGCACAAAAATGAACAAAATGTTTTAGTTTATAAATACTTTGCTACAATGACAATGCATGCTGTTTCTGGCACGCCCTGAGCTCGTGAAGTGAGCGCTGCGGGCGAGAATGCCGATGCTCCAGCCTTTGGGAGTCTCGCTCCAGCTGTGCTCCGCTCACATACTCTATTTACATTATAAATCTTACCGTAGTTCAACCACAACAGTTGAGCCAGTCACGTGTTTGTTTGTAAATACAACAGGAGGAAGTGGAAGCAGGTGAGACCAGCTGTTTTGTGGGGTTTAACTGGCTAGTCATCTCAGCATAGCGCCTGTGCTGCTGTTCCATCAGAAAAGCGTGTATCATAACTTTTGTGTTCATTTGCATTCACAAACTTGTAAATATCCAAACATGGGATAAGGGATGGTATTACGATATGAACATCTGTATTCCCACACAACCCTAGGTCAGACCACCCAGTGATAGTATTAATCACTGTAATTATGTATTATATTTCTACAATATCTATTCATTTATGGATATAATTATATTTTGATGCGACCAACGCTCCTCGCTGAACCATCTCCGTACTGTATAGCCTCGCTGAACCACACAGATACTGTATAGCCTGATGTGAAGGATCAGCTGTCAGAGCAGCTTACTGATCACTGTACCTGTACACAGCCAATCTGTAAATAGCACACCCAACTACCTCATCCCCATATTATTACTTACCCTCTTGCTCTTTTGCACCCCCAGTATCTCTACTTGCACATCATCATCTATCACACCAGTATTAATGCTAAATTGTAATTATTTTCAACTCTAGGGCCTACTTATTGCCTACCTCCCTACTCTTCTACATTTGCACACACTGTACATAGATTTTTCTATTGTGTTATTGACTGTACATTTTGTTTGTGTAACTCTGTGTTGATGTTTTTGTCTCACTGCTTTGCTTTATCTTGGCCAGGTTGCAGTTGTAAATGAAAACTTGTTCTCATCTGGCCTACCTGATTAAATAAAGATAAAATAAAAAAGGAGATGGCCCCAGTGGTTGATGTAAATACTAAAACTGTTTTCTCCAACCGGTTCTGTGTTGCCAGAATGAACTCGGACACAGTGGACTACGACGACTCCTGCCTCATTGTCCGCTACTTGGCCTCCATGAGGCCGTTCGCCCAGAGCTTTGATATTTACTTAACCCAGGCAAGAAACCCAGAAGCATGTTGATATTATTCATCTATTTTATTGCTTTCTGTTTATTTACTTTTATTTTGTGGTTTTACTGTATATAGTGTTCTGATTTTAAATAATGTTTGATTTGAAGCTGTTCAAATGAACTCTGGGCCCATAATCAGAAATCTTCTCAGAGTTGTAGTATAGATCTAGTTTTGACTTGTAGATCATAATGAATAGGATTGTATGGACAGAGGCTCGTACCTGATCCCAGATCAGCACTCCTTCTTTTCGATGCTCTGTCCTGCCAGGCAGTGAGTAACAATGAGCAACACCGTGGCTTTTCTCTCTCTCTCTCCCTCCATCTCCCTTTTTCTTTCTATTTGCTCTCTCTCTCTTTCCATTACCTTCTTTCTCTCTTTCTCTAGATCTTGCGAGTCCTGGGGGAGAGTGCAATCGCTGTCCGGACAAAAGCCATGAAATGTCTGTCTGAGGTGGTTTCAGTGGACCCTAGCATTCTTTCCAGGGTAAGAGTGTTTTATGTGTGGCCAGTCTTGTCCTGGGGCAGTGTGGAAGCAACATCATAAGTTTTTTGCTTTGTACGTGTTCTATTTTTAAAACTTGACGGATGACATGGTGCATTAACAGTGGACGGAATGAACAAAATTCAAAAAATATATTTTGTTGTGTGGTGTTCCCTTAACCCTGTCCTCCCCTGGCTGTGTGTGCAGCTGGACATGCAGCGCGGGGTGCATGGCCGTCTGATGGATAACTCCACCAGCGTGCGCGAGGCGGCCGTGGAGCTTCTGGGCCGCTTCGTGCTGAGCCGACCCCAGCTCACCGAGCAGTACTACGACATGCTTATCGAGAGGATACTGGTGAGCCCCGAGCAACACACCGCAACGGGCATGTCCCAAGTGTTTGAAAAAGCAATCTCAGCTGAAGAGTGTCGTTGTACTGGAATCCATCAATCCATCTGAAAGTTTATGGATAGTTCACCTCATGTTCATGCACATTTGTTGTCTTCCACTGCCACCTATTGGCTAAATAAAAGCATTGCACCCACCACTGGCGCTCAGTTAAAATGTACAGCCTTTACTTTTTGAAGGTGTATACTTGAGATACGAGACGGTCAGTAAGTTTCTGCATATTCTTCCTCTTTCTCAGGACACGGGCATCAGCGTGAGGAAGAGGGTGATTAAGATCCTGAGAGACATCTGTCTGGAGCAGCCCACCTTCAACAAGATTACAGAGATGTGTGTGAGGATGATCCGTCGGGTCAACGACGAGGAGGGCATTAAGGTACTGTTCTTATCATTAGGGCCCAGAGTTGATGCTGACCAGGAAAAACTACAAACCCTATTGTTTCTAGACTTAAAGGTGCAATGTGTAGAAATATATATTTTTTGAAAAGTCAAACATTTTCAAATGTTTGTCTGATTTCAGTTTGTGACACAACAAGCGGTGTATTGTGTGGAGAATCATTGTACCATCTAAAAAATATTTTTTACACAGGATATGTATATTTTCTATAACAAAAAAATATAGTATTTTCAGCTGTTTTGAAGCCGATGTACAAAAGTAAAAATAATCATGAAACTACGGGGGGAAGCATTGAAATATGGTGCGTAGAATGGATCTACTGCTTATCTGACTTACATTCAATGAGAATGACAGTTCTATAACCAACATTCCTATCTGAAATCAGTCATACGCAAAATGATATAATGGACCTTTTTAACTGAGATATTGTCCACTAGTTGTGTATTCTGAGAAGAAGCTGTCTACACAGTAGATTAGATGAGTTTATTAATCACATGCACAGCATAAGAATCTCACTGTACCTTACGATTACATCTGCATCGGGCTACAGTGAGATTCTTATGCTCCAACAGTGCAGGTAAAAATAAAATAAAAAGTGAATGAGACAATAATATACACACTTACCTCCTGTAAGAACTTGAAGCTTCATTGTCTCCATGTGTGACGTATTGACTCAACTGTGATACTTGTCCCAATGACAGAAACTAGTCAACGAAACATTCCAGAAGCTGTGGTTCACCCCGACCCCGGCCCACGACAAAGACACTATGACCAGGAAGATTCTCAACATTACTGACGTGGTGAGCGTGCACGTCAACACTGTTGTCATCAAGCTAAACTCAAATCATTTGATGTATTATTTACATGTGAGTCATTTTGCAGATGTTCTGACTTATTGTCCTACACCGACTGCATCTTGGATCATTAACATGCTCAATGTGTTTTGCAGGTCGCGGCATGCAAAGACACGGGCTACGATTGGTTCGAGCAACTCCTTCAAAATGTACGTTTTTTTTTTATTTTATTTTTATTTTTCTCTCGAAGCGCCGCCGCCGCCTTGTCGTATTCCCCAGAATGCATCTCTTTGAGTGCCATTGGGGCTACTAACCTTGTCTTTCTGCTCACTTCTCTCCTCCGTCAGCTCTTGAAGGTGGAGGAAGACGCTGCCTACAAACCGGCCCAGAAGGCTTGTGTGCAGCTCGTGGACAATCTTGTGGAGCACATCCTCAAATACGAGGAGTCTCTTACAGGTAACTTTCCTCGGTCTAGTTTTGACTTGTTTTCCCCCGCCAGTTCCAGAGGACACTTTAAAGGATAGATCACTGAAACTATCTAATTATTCATAAACAAATCTGTCAAAAAAACATCCCAGTTTTTGCTTTGTGCTGAAAGTGCTCTCCATCTTGAGAACTTGATGGGTGACATGCACACTTTTTGGGTGATTGTATTAACAGTGGACTTATGGACAAAATAGTAAAATCTAGTTTTTGAGTGAACTATCCCTTTAAGCCAGGGCTCTCAAATTAGCGGCCCGTGAGTGGATTTCTTTTAATGTAACGGTGATTCTTGTCCCCTTTCAGAAAGTAAAGGGGTGAACTCCACCCGCCTGGTGTCCTGCATCACCACCCTCTTCCTGTTCAGCAAGATCCGGGCTCAGCTCATCGTCAAACACGCCATGACCATGCAACCCTACCTGACCACCAAGTGCAATGTGAGATTATCCCAAAGAGCCCTCGTGTCCCCCCCCAAAAAAAATCATGATACAAAACCTGCCAAATCAGAATCGCCTTTATTTGCCAAGTACATTTGCATGTACCAGGAGTGTTGTGATTGTATTAATTGTTGTTGTGATTGTGTCACTAGCTAGGTTCCCATCCGATTGGCCACACATTTTCATGTGAATATTCTAAAAATCTGCATAAAAAACGATATGCTAATTTCCCCACCAGAGATGTTTTTCCATCAAATTGAGTTGTTGTGGATAGAAGGCTGTGCGTCATGATGTAGGGCACATAAAAATAACTTGCTGTTAAATTCCCATGTGCCGATTTTTTTTTTTTTTTAAAGAAAAAAAAAGAAAATGCTAGTTAAATGGGTTTTGATCACATTTTCAACTCTACTGATGGTTTTGTCACTAAACATTTTGCGTTAAATAGCGAATGTATCCACTGTGGTATTGGCACGTGCTCTCTAGCCAACAGCGAGCCGATACAGTGCAGGTATAGCCTACATGATGAGATTATTAAGAGCTAGATTATTTTTATTTGTTAAATGGCATCCAAGCACTGATCATCATGTGACCGGAACAAGACCCTTGATATTTATTGAACGGAGCATCAAGCTCATCACCGTTCATTTTCACCACCCTGTGAAGTTCATCGTAACTTATTTCATCTGTAGTTTAATAAACTGCACGTTTTCCCTGAGTTGTAGTGGGAGGACCACACAACATGTCATCGCGTGACTCCTAAGTTTACTTTGATCTGATGGTTATTATATAAATATTTCCACTGACATTTCTCGCATAATTCATTTTACTGACACAAAGATCCCACCTTGTCTAGTGTATTTTGTTTTGTCGACATTTGGAAAGTTTACCGACAAATTTGTGGTTTCCATCAGGCCTGTCATGACATTTTTTTTTTATCTGACATGTACTTTATGTGCATAAAAAGATTGGATGGAAAGCTGAGTATTAATTCTGTGTTGTGGTGCAGAATGCCAGCGACTTCATGGTGATCTGTAACGTGGCCAAGATCCTGGAGCTGGTGATCCCTCTGATGGAGCACCCCTCTGAGACCTTCCTCACCACCATCGAGGAAGACCTCATGAAACTCATCATCAAATATGGCATGACGGTGCGTGGAGTCCTAGTGTTCTGGAGATAGGGTTGCAAAACTCCAGTAACTTTCCCAAAATTCCTAGGTTTTCCAGAAATATTGATTGAACGATTCTTGATTGCCTGCTTCATCCCAACTGGGATTTCTGGGAATTTTGGGGAAATTACTTGAATGTTGGATCCCATGCCCTGCACATTAAAATGAGCTCAGGCTTTTACTAGGCTAGATGTTAGTGTTGTTGTTGCTAAACAACGTAACATATTTTCCCCCCTCTTTCCGGCCTCTGCCAGGTTGTCCAACATTGTGTCAGCTGCCTCGGCGCCGTGGTCAACAAGGTGACCCACAACTATAAGTTTGTGTGGTCTTGCTTTAACAGATACTACGGTGAGTTCACACACACACACACACACACACACCATCTCCTCCGCTTACTCCTGGTGTGTTCAAGCTCTTTCTGTGTTATGGCTGACACAACACTCTGGTGTTTTTGAATTTGATTGATTTGACAATTCGAAAACACAATTCAGCCACGCATTGTGGATACAATGCATTTCAAATCATCTAGTGAATATCTAGTATAACACAGCCGTGTTGTGTTCTGTGAAGGTGCTCTGACCAAGCTGAAGACGCAGCACCAGGAAGATCCCAACAGTACAGCTCTGGCTGCCAACAAGCCGGCCCTCCTGCGCTCCCTCTTCACCGTGGGAGCCTTGTGTCGCCACTTTGAGTTCGACATGGAGGAGTTCAAGGGCATCACCAAGGTAAAGGACTCCTTTGTAATTCAAACCACCCTCTGGAACTCCAGTCATATGGATGGATGTAAAATAACTGGGAATAAGAAGTCACTTTTAAGCTTCCAACCTGGGTCGACTACACCAATCATTCTCTTCTTTTCCCTCGGGCTGTTCTGTCCAGGTGGTAATCAAAGAGAAGGTGCTGGAGCTGCTGCTCTACTTTACCAAACATGAGGACGAGGAGGTGAAGACCAAGGCCATCATCGGCTTAGGTAAAATATCACGCCCATCTGCCCCATGGCCTGCTGGGTTCACCTCCTGAATCCTCGTCACCTCTTCTAAAATTGGACCGGGGCCAACGTTCAGTAGGCCAACATTGTAGAATGTTATAAGTAGAGCTTAGGTGATTCCTTGTTCTACACGTCTGAATATTATGTTACATTATGCCAAACCAACATGTCTATCTATGTCTATTTGAACATTCTACAACGTTGTGCCTTTCTGAACGCAGTCCTGCATTGTCAATCTGTTGTATGGTAGCTCGTGTTAGCGGTTTTGTTCTGGGTTGCAATGAATTCCAGGGGTATATTCACTAGAAAGCAAACGGCATGAAATGGGGATGGACCTACCTGAAGTTGTTCAATAAGAACTGCTTGTTTTTTTTCTTTTTTGTTGCAAAATGTTTTGCTATGGTGTGAACTAATGAATACACCCGTGGTCGTCGATCCTGTGCTCCATCACAGGCTTCCTGGTGATCATGCACCCCAGCCAGATGTTTTCCCCGGAGGTGAAGACCCTGTACAACGGCATCCTGGCCGACAGGAGCACCTCTGTCAACTTGAAGATCCAGGTGTTGAAGAACTTGCAGACCTACCTGCAGGAGGAAGACTCGCGCATGCAGGAGGCTGACCAGCAGTGTGAGTAACCCCAGTACCCTCCGCCTGCTCCGTAGCCAAACCAACCCACTCGCACACCCTCTTTACAGCCTCCCAGCCTTTGCATAGCTTGATCTGTGCAGTCTGGAGTTCAAACAACTACAGACACCCTGCCACTGTTTTGGAGAGCAGTTTAGGGTTGGGGCTGGATAAATATAACCACTCAAATTCGTAGGCGGAGCTATGGAAGCAACGACTCAACCATACATGAGATCAAAATGTTTTTTCAGATTGCCCCTTTAACGTGACAAACGTATATTCCCAATCCTATGCCGTACAAGCCTTAATGGTTTGGTAGCAGTCTTCTGTTTATCATGTGAGCTGCTGTGTCTCCAGCCGTGGTGACTCTGTCTCCCGTCATGCAGGGAAGAAGCTGTCCAAGCAGGAGGACCTGAAGGAGATGGGGGACATCTCGTCGGGCATGAGCAGTTCCATCATGCAGCTGTACCTCAAGCAGGTGCTGGAAGCCTTCTTCCACACCCAGTCCAGCGTGCGCCACTTTGCCCTCAACGTCATCGCACTCACCCTCAACCAGGGCCTCATCCACCCCGTGCAGGTAAGCAATGCTTGTTTGGAAAGAAATGAGGCTTTTTGGCAGTCTATAACCCTGTCTATGACCACTCTTTCTTTACTGGGAGAACATTGGAATGAAGTGCCCATTCCATAGGATGTTCTCCTCATACTGGTGTGTTAGCACAGGGGATCTGAAACCTTTTCTTGCCCAGGGACCCCCTCCAAGGCAAACCGGCGTCCCAGGGACTCCATCATACGCTAGCAAAACCTTTCTGATGATGGCAAGGAGAAGCAATAAACATTTTCAAAATTAATAGATTTGGTAGATAATTGGGAGAGGAAGTGTAAACTCTAAGAGCCTATTTAGCCAGTAAGGTAACTCCAAAAGCAACTGCTAAGAGCAGCTGTTTAGCTGGTTAAACAAAGGTTAGCCAGACTATGTAGGTTAGCCATAACAAAGGTTAGCCAGACTGTATGTAGGTTAGCCATAACAAAGGTTAGCCAGACTGTTTGTAGGTTAGCCATAACAAAGGTTAGCCAGACTGTTTGTAGGTTAGCCATAACAAAGGTTAGCCAGACTGTTTGTAGGTTAGCCATAACAAAGGTTAGCCAGACTGTTTGTAGGTTAGCCAAAACAAAGGTTAGCCAGACTGTATGTAGGTTAGCCATAACAAAGGTTAGCCAGACTGTATGTAGGTTAGCCATAACAAAGGTTAGCCAGACTGGTTAGCCAGATGCACCGGCAGCCTATTCACAGGTGCTTTTCCAGTGTAATCTGCTCAATATTAGGAGTTGAGAAGTTGACATCATTTAGAAAGACATTTTTCTATTTTCTGCTGTAGATATGTAATTCAAACTTTGTTTATTCTGTTGCAAGCGATATTACAATGCTTTATTTTTGTATATATTTTTATGACCCCTTGCAGTACTTAGGGATCCGCAGACACACAGTTGAATACCCCTGTGCTAGGATGTTTTACAATTCGCAATTGTTTATACCGATCTAAAACGACTCATAAGTCAACAATGCTTTAGGCCAGAAAAACAGCGGTAAAATGACAGAGGAAGACGCGACTCTGATGCACATGGGAATATATTTGGTTTCTCTCTGACATTCAGAAGCTGAGCTTTGACCTAAAGTCGAGGAGTCAAAGAAATTGGACTTTGCTTGGGAAGTAATTTTATACAATGTGTAACTCACTATCAATTGATTGAATCACTTTCTGGAAAATATTATGTATAATTAAATTGAGGGTTCATAATAAATTATCATAATAAAACATATTTGTTAGCTAAATAATATTTGGGGAAATCGTGTCTTTATTTTCCTTATCAAATAGCCTACCTAAAATATGTCAGAATTCTGGTTAAACTACATAGAATTGCAGAAAATTAGGTCCAAATCAACATGCTCCAAGGTCCCTCAAATTAAACAAAATCAAGCTGGTGTTTTATTTACTATAGGCTATCACAATAAAAAAAGGGGGGGGGGGGACCTCTGTGTTAGGATGTTTATCCCCTCAGACCCCTGTTAGGATGTTTATCCCTCAGACCCCTGTTAGGATGTTTATCCCCTCAGACCCCTGTTAGGATGTTTATCCCCTCAGACCCCTGTTAGGATGTTTATCCCCTCAGACCCCTGTTAGGATGTTTATCCCCTCAGACCCCTGTTAGGATGTTTATCCCCTCAGACCCCTGTTAGGATGTTTATCCCTCAGACCAGTGTCTTTTCTCCAGTGTGTACCGTACCTCATCGCCATGGGAACGGACCCCGAGCCCAGTATGAGAAACAAAGCGGACCAGCAGTTGGTGGAGATCGACAAGAAGTACACCGGATTTATTCACGTGAGTCCATACTCGAAATGGTAGCACACCTCAAACCTTTCCCCGTTTATCCTCAAACTCCTCCCATACATTTACAAGGTGGTTAACCCCGCGTCTGAACCCCTCACCGAGTGACCAAAGGATGCGTCACAAATGGCTCCCTATATAGTGCATGACTTTTTGACCAAGAGCCCTATTGTCCTTAGTTAAAAGTTGTGCGCTATATAGGGGATAGGGTGCCATTTGGGCCTTGTGTTTAGCTGACGACATGTCTCCCCTCTATAGATGAAGGCAGTGGCTGGGATGAAGATGTCCTACCAGGTGCAGCAGGCCATCATGGCGTCCCGCAAGAGCATCATCCGAGGCTTCCGGCACGACGAGACCACCTCGGCCCTCTGCGCCCACCTCTTCTCCATGGTCCGAGGGAACCGGCAGCACCGGCGAGCCTTCCTCATCTCCCTGCTCAACCTGTTTGACGACAGCTCCGTGAGTCTCCTCATCCCAACCCCACCTCTTTATCAATCCACTATTTGTTTGCTAGTTAGCGTTATGTTGACATTTTCTTACGGAGTTGGCCTCTTGGCCAGGTCTCTGTTCTGATAGGCTTCCTGTGTAAATAAAGGTTAAGGAAAATTACTATTGTTTCTAAGTCAAATGTTATTTGTCACGTGGAGAATACAGCGGGTGTAGACATTACAGTGAAATGCTTGCTTACAAGCCCTTCCCAACGATGCAGAGTTAGATTTGAATTAAAATAGGAACATGAAGAATAAAATTCACAAGAATGGAGCTATATACAGGAAGTACCAGATCAATGTGGAGCTATATACAGGAAGTACCAGATCATTGTGGAGCTATATACAAGGAGTACTATTACCATATCAATGCGCAGAGGTACAAGGTATTTGAGGTAGATATGTACATGCAGGCAGGGTAAAGTGACTAGGCAGCAGGATAGATAATAATAATAATAATAATAATAAGGTATTTGAGGTAGATATGTACAGTTGAAGTCAGAAGTTTACATACACTTAGGTTGGAGTCATTAAAACTCGTTTTTCAACCACTCCACAAATTTCTTGTTAACAAACTATAGTTTTGGCAAGTCGGTTAGGACATCTACTGTGCATGACACAAATAATTTTCCAACAATTGTTTACAGACAGATTATTTCACTGTATCACAATTCCAGTGGGTCAGAAGTTTACATACACTAAGTTGACTGTGCCTATAGACAGCTTGGAAAATTCCAGAAAAGGATGTCATGGCTTTAGAAACTTCTGATAGGCTAATTGACATCATTTGAGTCAATTGGAGGTGTACCTGTGGATGTATTTCAAGGCCTACCTTCAAACTCCGTGCCTCTTTGCTTGACATCATGGGAAAATCAAAAGAAATCAGACAAGACCTCAGAAAAACAATTGTAGACCTCCACAAGTCTGGTTCATCCTTGGGAGCAATTTCCAAACGCCTGAAGGTACCACGTTCACCTGTACAAACAATAGTACGCAAGTATAAACACCATGGGATCACGCAGCCGTCATACCGCTCAGGAAGGAGACTCGTTCTGTCTCCTAGAGATGAACGTACTTTGGTGCGAAAAGTTCAAATCAATCCCAGAACAACAGCGAAGGACCTTGTGAAGATGCTGGAGGAAACGGGTACTAAAGTATCTATATCCACAGTAAAACAAGTCCTATATCGACATAACCTGAAAGGCCGCTCAGCAAGGAAGAAGCCACTGCTCCAAAACCGCCACGAAAAAGCCAGACTACGGTTTGCAACTGCACATGGGGACAAAGATCGTACTTTTTGGAGAAATGTCCTCTGGTCTGATGATACAAAAATAGAACTGTTTGGCCAAAATGAGGTTTGCAAGCCAAAGAACACCATCCCAACCGTGAAGCACGGGGGTGGCAGCATCATGTTGTGGGAGTGCTTTGCTGCAGGAGGGACTGGTGCACTTCACAAAATAGATGGCATCATGAGGAAGGAAAATTATGTGGATATATTGAAGCAACATCTCAAGACATCAGTCAGGAAATTAAAGCTTGGTCACAAATGGGTCTTCCAAATGGACAATGACCCCAAACATACTTCCAAAGTTGTGGCAAAATGGCTTAAGGACAACAAAGTAAAGGTATTGGAGCGGCCAAGCCCTGACCTCAATCCCATAGAAGATTGGTGGGCAGAACTGAAAAAGCGTGTGCGAGCAATGAGGCCTACAAACCTGACTCAGTTACACCAGCTCTGTCAGGAGGAACAGGCCAAAATTCACCCAACTTATTGTGGGAAGCTTGTGGAAGGCTACCAAAAACGTTTGACCCAAGTTAAACAATTTAAAGGCAATGCTACCAAATATGAATTGAGTGTATGTAAACTTCTGACCCACTGGGAATGTGATGAAAGAAATAAAAGCTGAAATAAATAATTCTCTCTACTATTATTCTGACATTTCACATTCTTAAAATAAAGTGGTGATCCTAACTGACCTAAGACAGGGACTTTTTGCTAAGATTAAATGTCAGGAATGGTGAAAAACTGAGTTTAAATGTATTTGGCTAAGGTGTATGTAAACTTCTGACTTCAACTGTACACGAAGGCAGGGTAAAGTGACTAGGCATCAGGATAGATAATAATAGGATTAAAGAAAAGAGTAGCGGCAGCATATGAGTATGAAAGTGTGTGTTGTCGGTATGCGTGTGTGTGTGAATGTGCGCAGTCTACTGATGGTTTGTGTGTCTTGTGCCTCTACAGAAGACTGACGTGAACATGCTGCTGTTCATAGCTGACAACCTGGCCTGTTTCCCCTACCAGAGCCAGGAGGAACCCCTCTTCATTATGCACCACATAGACATCACACTGTCTGTGTCTGGCAGCAACCTGCTGCAGACCTTCAAAGAGGTCAGGCGCGTGCACACACACACAAATGCAACAAAAAAATGCAAACCCTTGCACTCTTAACTAGGCTGGACAATAGAATGAGTCAAAATTCACCCAAGGATGAAAAATGGCAAAAGAACGTTGGCTAAGCTGGAACACTAGCACGAGCCCAAAGCAAATGAATGGAATGGAACGTTTGCAGAGCCTGTTTTGACTGGATTGATGCTTAGAATTCCATTTAGCCTAAATGGCACCAAAAAATATATCCCTTTTTATTTTACCACTAAAGTCTGTTCTTAGGACGAAACTGAACAATAACTTGTGTAGAAAGTAAACCTCCGCACCTCGATGGTGCCAAGTGTACTTATGTCTGCATAATGAGCAAGTAGGAAAAAAAATTGCAACTTCTGACTATTTCTGGTCTAGTGTTTGATGACAACAGAATACACTGCCCAGCCTTACATAGTTAGAAAGAGGAGATTCTCATGATTAAAATGCTATCAAATGTAACAAAAATCTATATTTCCCTATATGAAACAATGGGGCAACCTCAGAGTTCCACAAGTACTTTTTTATTGTTTACATTTTAACTACCAGCAACGTGGGCAGTTCTCATTGCCACCAATAGCAAAGCAGACATTGTGACGTAGAACAATAAGCTGGGAATAGAACGTTCGGAAGGCAAGTTGGTGCCACGTTGCTCAATAGAACTAATAGGACCTGGCAGGGTGAAAAATGCCCTAAAATAAGGCCTGTTTTTTCATGATTACTTCAAAACTACGGCAGGCAGCTGGGACATATGGTAATATTATGAAACTGGGCTCAACGGCAGATGCAATTAACTCGTTTTTATCAGAAAAGGCATTGTTAAAAATGTAATGTGTCCAGCCTATCTTAACATGATCAAATATACTTGTGAAGACACACACAGTACCCATTTAGAATTCACACAAATAGACAATTTGCTGACAGATTCCCTGCTCTCATTCTCTCCCCAGTCTCTGTTGAAGGAGCCGCGGCGCCGCGAGCCCAAAGTTAAAAAGAAGCGCCAGTCAAAGAACGGCTCTGGTGGGGAGGACGACGAGGACAAGGAGGAGATCTGTGACTCGCCCAGGAGCGATGAAAACTCAAACCCTGATGATGATGATGATGAGGAGGAGGTGGTGCGGCGGCCTAAGACGTCCAAGAGGCTGGTGGCTGTGGAGGACCCCAGCTCTGAGTCGGATTTAGACCTGGAAGACCTGGATGTGGAAGATGTGGACCGGGTGATGCGGCGGCTGCCTGAGAACGCCACGCCGCTCCTGGACTTTGCCAACGCCTCGCAGGGCATCCTGCTGCTCCTCGTGCTCAAACAGCACCTCAAGAACCTTTACAGCTTCTCAGACAGGTGTATATAACGTAACATATAATACCAATTACAGGTGCCCCACACATGACATCCCTACTAAGGTTTATAGGAAAACGTGGGTTCAAATACAATTCTAAATCCTTTCAAATACTCCTGTTAGGCTAAAGCAAAAGATTTTGAGTAGTATTTGAACCCAGGTACAAATGCTCAATCTCTGAGTGCAAAATCTCTCAAAAAACGCATCGATGTTGAATTGATTGTCAACTGGCTATGACAAACACCTTTTGAACTCCCCTTGATCACTTGATTGATTGATTGATGTGGCTATAGACTTCAGATAATTGATGCACAGTGGACAACTCATTCACTTTCTCCTTGTCTGCAGCAAAATCCAGAAGTACTCTCCGACTGAGTCGGCCAAGGTGTACGACAAGGCGGTGAACAGGAAGAACAACGTCCACTTCAAGCCCCGACAGACCATCGACTTCCTGTCCAACAACTGGGCCAATGTGGTGTTCACTCACGATATCAAGACGAGGATAGTCAAGCAGTACCTGGATGTGAGTGTTAGGCTTTGGCACCTCCTGCATGTCCCAAACACAGACCGTTTTACTGCCTCTACTTTCTAGCTAGTCATTTTCAGGTCCCTTTTCAACATTTTCAAGTCTTCACTACTTTTGTAGCATGAATTTATGAATCGGAAAGGAAAATGTAGATGGATGTTACAAAACATCGTGCACATGGAATGACCCGATAATCCTCTGCCTCTCTTGTCCCACTAGTTCAAAACCCTGATGGAACACTTGGACCCAGATGAGGAGGACGAGGAGGGCGAGGCGGCACAGGCCAGCGCCAACATCCGGAACAAAGCCATAAACGCACTGCTTGGAGGGGCCGGCCACGGGCATCTTGCACCAGTAGAGTACGATGAGGATGACGAGAGTGACGAAGATGAGAGAAACCCTGGGGTAAGACCCACAGCCAAGCTTTTCCTTTACCAATAAATACATACAGTGCCTTCAGAAAGGATTCACACCACTTGACTTATTCCACATTTTGTTGTTACTGCTTGAATTTAAAATGGATTCAATTGAGATTTTTTTTTTGTCACTGGCCTTCACACAATACCCCATAATGTCAAAGTGATACGTTTTTAGAAATGTTTACAAATTAAAAGCGAAAAGCTGAAATGTCTTTGAGTCGATAAGTATTCAACCCCTTTGTTAAGGCAAGCCTAAATAATACAGCTATAAAAAGCAGGCATTGAATATCCCTTTGAGCATGGTGAAGTTATTAATTACACTACAAAGATACAGGCGTCCTTCTGAAACTCAGTTGCCGAGTTTCACTATGAGTTTAGAACAGTTAGTTTAATGGCTGCGACAAAACTGAGATTGGATCAACAACATTGTAGTTACTCCACAATACCAACCTAATTGAAAAGAAAAGCCTGTACACAATAACAAATATTTCATCCTGTTTGCACCAAGGAACTAAAGTAATACTGAAAAAAATGTGGCAAAGAAATTAAATGTATGTGCTGAATACAAAGTGTTATGTTTGGGGCAAATCAAATACAACACATTACTGAGTACCACTCTCTATATGTTCAAGGATGGTGGTGGCTGCATCATGTTATGCTTGTAATTGTTAAGGCCGTAGGGAGTTTTTCAGGATAAATTAACTGAATGGAGATACTAGCACAGGCAAAATCCTAGAGGAAAACCTGGTTCAGTCTACTTTCCACCAGACACTGGGAGATTAATTCACCCTTCAGCAGGACAATAACCTAAAACACAAGGCCAAATATACACTGGAGTTGCTTACCAAGAAGACAGTGAATGTTCCTGAGTGGCCAAGTTACAATTTTGACTTAAATATGCTTGAAAATCTATGGCAAGACCTGAAAATGGTTGTTTAGCAATGATCAACAACCAATTTGAGAGAGGTTGAAGAATTCTGAAAAGAATAATGGGCAAATGTTGCACAATCCAGGTGTGGAAAGCTCTTAGAGACTTACCCAGAAAGACTCACAGCTGTAATCGCTGCCAAAGGTGATTCTAACATGTATTGACTCAGGGGGTTGAATACTTATCTAATCAAGATATATTCATGTTTTATTTTTATGAATGTTTTACAAATGTTAGAATTTTTCTTCCACTTTAACAGAGTATTTTGTATATATCGTTGACAAAAAATGACAGTTAAATTCATTTTAATCTCACTTTGTACTAACAAAATTTGCAAAAAGTCAAGGGGTGTGAATACTTTCTGAAGGCACTGTAAAGCATCCAAGATGCACTAAAGCATACTGTCATTTGGTATCTTTAATCCCTAAATGAATATTTATAGCTCTGCAACCCAGCCCGAATAAGCTTGTGTATGTACCCAGGATAGAGCTCGAATGTAACCACCTATTCTCTTCTCTCCTCAGTCCTCTCGGCGGGCGAGACGTTCAGGGGACCCCGGAAACCTGAACGAGAGTGTGGACTCTATGGACGTCATCGCCATCCATTGCCCCAAGCACAAGGACCGTCCGCAGCTCGCCCGGGTCATCCAGAAGATCAGCACAGGCTACAGCGTGCACTGGATGTCCGGCTCCTACTCTGGCCCCTGGGCTGACGCCAAGAAACGGGACGGACGCAAAACTGTGCCTTGGGTGGACACTATTAAGGAGTCTGACATCATTTACAAAAAAATCGCCTTGACCAGTAACCACAAACTGAGTAACAAAGTGGCGCAGACTTTACGGTCACTGTACGCTGCCAAGGAGGGGACTTCCAGTTAATGAACCCTGCATTGAACCAACACCCCCTATTTCTACGATCACATCCACCCACCGCCAAACCAGAGGGAAATGTTACTAAAACATTGTTGGAGGCTCCTTCGCTGTTGTGCAGCAGAACCTAGTTGTTTCATTTCTACTCCCACTGTATTATAGGTTTAACACAGAAAACTACAAATGTTTATATCTCAGAAAAAAAAACATCTGTAAAGAAAAAAAATAGAATAAAACCTTACGTGAATGTTGGAAATTAGTCCTTTTGATGGTCTTATTAAAGTGTTTTTTGAATTTAAACTAGTACCCGGTGGCTTTCTTTAGCTTAGATATTCTGAGATCTGATTTTTGTTTACTTTTAATTGTCCATGCTGTTAAATGGCAGAGTCTTCTGGGTATAATTTATTATATTTCAAGCCACGCATGCAGTATCTGTGGGCTACTTGCAGGATGATATTTTGTAAAGGTAGATTTTGTTGTATAAGGTCACCCTAGTTGTAAGAGAACAATGGGATCCTTATGGTGGAACAAATACTGCAATAAATTTTCTACTTCTCTTTGTCACTTGTCTTGTTAAAGTGTTAAATACTTGTTTAATTGTTTGAAAACGAAACGTATGCTCATTCTTGTGTGCCGCTTGGAACTCTTAAAACGTAGCAAATCGCTTTTAAACTTTGAACGCACTTCCCATCTGACCCATTGCGCTTTCCGTCGAAACGCATGTCGTCACTAGCGTCCGTTGTGCCTAACGTTTTTGGCGGATTTTTTGACTCGTTAGCTAGCTACTTAGAAACAACCGCTTCTAAACGGATTATTTTACATTTTATAGAAAATGGAAAGGTACGTATTTATTTGAAAGACGTCTCAATAGGTTGTTGCGTCTTATTTATAGTTAGCAATAATTATTTGTAATGCCTCAGTTGAATTCTAACAGATTATCTAGCTAACGTTAGCTAGTTTGCTAAATTAGCTGATGCTTTACAAGTCTAGTTAGTAACGTACATTTAGTTAGTTGTATGTTTCTCGGAGTGTTATTCGTTAAACTATATAACTAGCTAACGTTATATCACAGGAAATAAATAAAGTCGAAAGTATTTGCATGTGAAAGTGTCATGATGGTGTACATTTGCCCCACGGATGTCGACTGGAAAACAGCTTCTAGGTTTTTGAGGAGGTTATCGGTAGGGTGTCAACATTAAAAATACCCGAATGCGATACAACAGGAGGATTTTACGGTACAGTGTAGTTTCAAGTTTTAATGTCACATGCACAAGGACAGTGAGATGCTTTTCTTGTAAACTCTAACCCCAACAAAGCAGTAATAAATAACTATGTAATCACAAGTTGTCTTAAACACGTATATTGTTAGGCATAAGTTACCTAAAAATAGGCCATGGCATCACTGTCAAGCGGGAATGATTATTCTCGTTTTAGCAGCGGAATGCCCAAACTGCGTATGCATGCTAGTCATTTGATCTCAGTTTAATGAGAATTTGTATTTTCTTGAATTACTGTTTCTTGAGCAGATCGTGTTAAACTATACCGAACAAAAATATAAACGCAACATGCAAAGATTTAACTGAGTTACAGTTAATATGTAACCTTTATTTAACTAGGCAAGTCAGTTAAGAACATATTCTTATTTACAATGACGCTGCCCTATGGGACTCCCAATCACGACCAGATACAGCCTGGATCCGAACCAGGGACTGTAGTGGTCTTAGACTGCTGCGGCACTCCGGAGCCCCTGAAGGAAACAGAAGGAAATCAGTAAATTGAAATAAATAAATTAGGCCCTAATCTATGTATTTCACATAACTGGGCAGGAGTGCAGCCATGGGAGGACACACCCACTAATTTGGGAGCCAGGCTCAGCCAATCAGAATGAGTTGTTCCACACAGACAGAAATACTCCTGAGATGATCCTGCAGGTGAAGAAGCCAGATGTGGAGGTCCTGGACTGGCGTGGTTACACACTGTGCAGTTGTGAGGCCAGTTGGATGTACTGCCAAATTCTCTAAAACAACGTGGACATTCCTGCAGACAGTATGCCATTTGCATGCTCCCTCAACTTGAGACATCTGTGGCATTGTGTTGTGTGACAAAACTGCACATTTTTTAGTGCCCTTTTATTGTCCCAAGCACAAGTTGTACCGGTGTAATGATCATGCTGTTTAACCAGCTTCTTGATATGCCACATCTGTCAGGTGGATGGATTATTTTGGCAAAGGAGAAATGCTCACTAACAGCGATGTAAACAAATTTGTGCACAAAATGTGACCCAATCTTTATGTCCATATGGAACATTTCTGGATTCTTTTATTTCAGCTCATAAAAAAATGGGACCAACACTACATGTTGCGTTTATATTTTTTTGTTCACTAAATATAGCCTTCCTGTATTTTGTTTTAATCAAAGCATGTTCTGCTCAGTGGCGCACACTTGAGCTTTTGCCGCATGATATATATAATGTTTTTTTACTCTTTAGCTAGCGTACTAAAATCTTATAAGAAATTAGGTGGTGTTTTTGGTGTAACAGTAATGCTATACTATGCTACTATACTTGGTTATGTTCTTTAGAATACAAATGAATCATTATGTGATCTTCTAAGACATTGATTCAGCTTTGATATAAACTAGGGATGGGGGTGGGGGCCTTTAGTGAGAGGTCTAATGCTTTTATATTTAATTTCTGCCCTCCGAATTCATATTCGTTATAATAAATAGGCCCGTTTAATTTTGTCTCGTTTTTTGCTCATATAATTAAAAAAACACGTTGCTAGGTGTAGGCAAGGCCATAAGCAAAAAGGTAAACTGGGATATGACTAAAAAGTTCACCAGGGTAAACTGGGATATGACTAAAGAGTTAACCAGGGTGATTTCTCCACAAATAGACAGGTATTTTCCTTTCCATGGTAACAAGATCTTATCAAAAATAACTTTCTATTAGCATTTATTGTAGTGAGATCATTTTCTTTCAGGATATGAATAGGACATGAATGTTTGGTTGCGGGACAAAGGGCCAAAATGCGGGACTGTCCCACACAATCCTGGACAATGTCACCCTAGTTAGTGGGTGACCCCCACTTCCTGCTAGTATGCCCATCTGTCATTGTTCATATGAAGGCATCTGCAGTTAGCTGACTGGTATGGGAAACATTTGCTATCCTATTTAAACATTAACTGGCCTGGATATCCATCTGTAGCCTACATGTATTTATCTGGCTATGTCTTTTCTTCATTCTTTCACCAGATCCAGGATGAACCGAGCATCCAGCAGTAGGCTCTCTGAGCTCCCTCAAAGAGTTGAAAGCAACAGAATGAGCATGGTTTATGCAACACCGCAGAGGTAAGTTGGCAAACGAACATCAATGGAAGTTGCTTTAACTGCCTGTCGTAAATATTGGATATGTATTTGCTAATACAATGAGCATACCAATATTTGTTCACAGCAAACAGTCCTTTGGAAAGTTGAACATTCCTAAACCCCAGTCGGTCACATCCGAGAGAAGAACCAGCTTTTTTGGCAGTCGGTAAGTCCCTACACTGAAGAAAATACCATTATACAGCTAGTTCTCTATCACTGTCACCATGCGGGACAAAGACTATTCCTGTTAGTGAATCCATTTCACACTGCCAAATCAGTGGTTCCCAACTCCAGTCCTGGAGTACACGTTTTTATTGTATCTCCGGACAAGCGCACCGGACATGTTTACACTGCAGGCCTTAATGCTAAAAATCTGATTAACTCTTTTCAGGACCAGTGGGGCTGGCATGGCTCGCAACAGCGCCTTTGGAGCCTTTGGAGGTGCAGAGAAGATGAAGGATCCCCGGCCCTTACACGATAAGGCCTATGTTCAGCAGTGCATCAGACAGTTGTGTGAGGTATGGACTCCTAATATACACAGGTTTTTAAAATAGAATCTCACTTGAACTTGTAAGTCTTTCAAGACCGGCATGAATATTTATAAAGTTTCTGGGAGTAGAAGTGCTGCTCTAGGATCAGTTGTCACTTTTACATCCTCATGAATAAGATTCTATGAACTGGGGGGGTCTGGTCCTAGATCAGCACTCCTTCACAAAGACTGTTCATATGGGCCATCATGTCCCTCGTTCTCCTCTAGTTTCTGTCAGAGAAGGGCTTTCCGGGTTCAATGTCAGTCAAGTCTCTCCAGTCGCCCTCGACCAAGGAGTTCCTAAAGATCTTTGAGTTCATCTACTGCCTCCTGGACCCCACCTTCCAGATGCCCACCTCCAAAGTGGAGGAGGAGGTCCCCAGGATTCTCAAAGACTTGGGGTAAATAGTGGTTAGAGTGTTGGGCCGGTAATCGAAAGGTTGCTGGATCGAATCCCCGAGCTGACAAGGTAAAAAACATATCTGCCGTTCTGCCCCTGAACAAGGCAGTTAACCCACTGTTCCCCGGTAGGCCGTGATTGTAAATAAGAATTTGTTCTTAACTGACTTGCCTAGATTAAATAAAGGTTACATTTACATTTGTAAAAAATTAGCTCGTTCTGCCATACATGTTAAAAATGGTCTGTGTCCCAAACGGCATCCCTGTGGGCCCTGGCCAAAGGTAGTGCCCTATATAGAGTTCTGGTTTTTGTACGTTAGCCCGTTCCTCGTTCTAGGATACTGACTGTATATTTCTGATGGCAGGTATCCATTTGTTCTCTCCAAAAGTTCCATGTACTCTGTGGGGGCACCACATACGTGGCCACAGGTCTTGGGGGCTGTTGTCTGGCTCATCGATACTGTGAAGGTGGGTATTCGTACAGCAGAATACTACCTAAACTCATAACATTAACTGTCTAAAGGAAGGTTTGAATAATCAGAGATGTTTATAAAAACATTTTTTATAAGGATCCCCATTAGCCGACGCCAATGGC